>SNQJ01S0083082.1:0-34980 GCA_010110895.2 Picea sitchensis
TAGTTCATCTAACAATTCATCAATGACGGGAATGAGAAACTTATCTTTAATAGTGATCTTGTTGAGCTCTCTATAATCTGGACACATACGCCATGAGCCATCTTTCTTGATTAACATTACCACCGGTGTAGATTAAGAACTTTTGCTAGGTCTAATAATGCCAACCTCTAACATTTCTTCAACCATGTGTTCAATTTCACTCTTCTGGCCATAAGGGTATCTGTATGGCCTGATGTTAGGAGGAACACTCCCAGGAATTAGGTTGGGCATGGAGGATCCAGTCGAGTTGTTGTAGTTGCATGGTAATGGAGGTTTGATTATGATGCAATTGTGATATATTTCAGTATCTAAAACTTATGTTTAAGAGTGCTCTTGTGCTTGAGTTTTTCTTCACCAAGTTGCTTGAAAGTCAGATGCTCATGGTAGACTTGTCCACCTTTCTCACTAAGTCTTCCTTATTCTCACCTTTAATCTTAAACCACTGACTGAAGTTAATGAGGACCTCATTTCTCTATGCATTGCTTGTCTAGTTTTTGTGTTAAAACATTCTTGTACTGAGTTTTGTCCATTTGACCTCCATTCATAAAACCAACATCCACCAAACATTCTGATGGGTACTGGGCTTATCCTCTTGCAATCTGAGGGTGACTCTTAGTGCTAACATTCATGGTGCCGTTTCCGAGGAACGAATTGAAGACATTTCCCTGGGATTGAACGACAAAGAAATTTTGATTCTGAAAGTGCATCCGAAATCAGTAAGTTGAAGATTGCAACTTGCACCTGACGACTCCACTATTTCAGTTGTGGCTCCCAAAGGCAGACACACGAGGTATACTCTGCATCTACCTTTGGAAAGAACCTGAAGCTTACTCAGAGAAGATTATCAAGAAAGGAAATCTTTCTCAAGAAGGCTTTTAACTGTTGTTCCAGATTGAAAATCTCCTTGGGAAGAACGACATTGCAGAGATCCAGTTTTAGATGGTGAACTAAAGCTGGACACATTATTCTGACTGCTAATATTTCACCATGGCGACTCCATTGGTTTGAAATGGACAAGATCTGCGATTTTTCAAGGATAGTTGGTTTCCCTAATCCAGAGCTTAGTAGAGATGAATGGGAAAGTAACCTTCCTAAATTTCAAGGAGAAGAGTGGAAGGTACCAGCTGAACATTTGCTGGACTTTCATAATTTTATTCATCAACTTCATATCGTGCATGAAGATGTTTAGATTAATATTTTCAGGCATTCATTAGAGGGAATTGCTCGTGATTGGTGTCGATCTCTTCCCATTGCAAGTATCAACTCTTTGACAGGTTTTCATGCAGCTTTCAATTCGTTTTGTAAATATTATTTTTCAGCTGAGTATCTTTATGAAAACTATTGTGATGAGTTTTCTTTGCTTCATAAAGATTCTTCTACTCATGAAAGCCATATTTGTGATGAAGCATTTATTGTAGAAGAATACATTTACCATGAAGATCATGAGGTGTTGAATGATATCCATTATGATAGAAATAACCCAGAAACATCTGACATCATATCAGATGTATTTGTTGTTTTAAATATTCATGAAGATCAACATCTCTCTTTTGAATATTCCGATGACAAAGGGCAAGTGTATTCTGCAGTAGATATTTCTCCTGACTGTGAAGCTAATATAGATGATAAGCTAGTTAAAATACCTCTGTTTTTTCCTAGCTTTTCAGATTTGAAGGCATATGTTGTTTGCTTCTATTATGGATAAAATGCAGAGGACATTCCTGTCCGTGAAGCAAATGTTTTGGGCAACCCTGCTTATGATGAAGAAGTTGTTTCAAATGCTGACCAAAAACAACCAATTTTTGATGAATATCCCAACGAAGATGTCGAAGAACAGAGTTTTTTCATTGCTTCTTTGGAACCTTGTAGCATGGTTCCTGTATATGATTATTATGAATCCGATCCTTGGGAGGGCCATGAAGGAGAAAAGGAAGAGCTAAATGTGCAGCTTACCTTATGTCCAACACTTGTAAATGAGAAATTATCACCTAGGATTAGCCAACCTGCATCAATCCTTTATCTACCTTTACACTCTGAGAACACCAAACAACATGTGAGAAGTAATGATGTAAAGGAGGTAATTTCTTACCAGTTTAGCGTGCCTTATTACAAATTTTATGACCCTGTGGAGTTATATATGGAGTTGATTTCCAAAAGCATTGGAGCCTGAAAAATTATTCATCTTATCATCATTTGGGGGTATTGTCAGTGTTCCAAAACATGTTTTCATTCTGCTGTCATACTTCCCTTACCTTTTGTGGATCATTTGCAGTGAAAAGAAGAATTATATTACCAAGCAATCTGGGTGGCTATGGTGGAAGTTTGCTTTCACCTAGCACATTGTAAAAAGTCTGTTAGTCTAGGATTGTACATAAATAAGCTCCTTCTGGAGCATGTGTGTTTGTTTTCTTTTTGTAAGTAGAGTAGTGTACATGTCAGCCTGTTGCCTTCAGGAAACGTATCTGAGCTCGACTCCACAACCCAACAGCTAAGGCACTGAAACTGCGCATTCTTGGCATCTCGCAGGGAGCATGCCATCCCATGTGGAGCCAAATGTTATTACATATAGCTGTCAAAGGGTCGTAGGACGACCAAGTTCGTGGTCTTCACATAAGAGAAAGATCTGGTTCCTAATACTGATAGGTGAGTAGATTCAATTTTCAGCCATAGGATCTGAGCGAGAGAAAGACCAGCCATCAGATCAACAAATTTAAGTCACGACCGTAAGATCTTATCGGAGAGAAATCGACAATGGGAAGTCATTGCGGGGATTAGAAAGGAAATTAAAGTATCTGCTAGTTGTGAGCCCGCAATCACTCGTGGCCATTGATCTTGCAACAAGGGACACATGTCGGGCGATCTTGTACTTCGGGAAAAAGCAAGTAGAATTTGAGTGAGTAAAGGACTCTCGAAGGCCCAAATCCAAAACTCTCGAAATAAATCTCGACTGTCTAAACCGCCTATGACGGTCCCATAATCACGTGCTTATATAGCGACAAATCCAAGAGAAGCGCGTGGCCTCCCCCTAGGTGTTAAGACTCACCCCGATCCTAAGGAGAGATCAATTAAGAAAAGAGGGACTGGTAGCTAATACCTTAGCTCAATCCATAAATAGAAAGCAAGGAGGGTCTGACATAACTGTCATCCCGAGGTACCCCTATGGACAGTTTTTCCTGCAAGCCTATGTTGATTTGAGCACGCACAGTATGACAGAAGGATGCACATACGCAAATCCTTGAATTGGTGTCCAGATCACACTCCTGGTAGTTATGGATTGATCTGAGTATAAATAGATCAGTTCAAGATTTTTTTAAGGTTTTCAACTGGTTGATCAAAGCTCCCTATTATGTAATTTTTGATGCCAGAGCTGTTCTCTAGTTATGTAAATGATTTGAGACTTTCACATTAATAGAAGTCAGTTCCTTTCATCTTCTTGTGTAAACTGTGCTGAAACACTCTGGCATTGAGGATCCAGTCGAGGGTTGTAGCTGTATTGTAATGTAGGATTGATTATAATGCTATTGTGACATGTTCAAGTACTTTTTCTTTGTTATCTTATTTACCCTTGTGCTGAAATGCTTGGGCATGGAGGATCCAATCAAGTTTTTGTAGTTGCATGGTAATGGAGGTTTGATTATTATGCAACTGTGATATATTCCAGTATCTGAAACTTATGTTCAAGAGTGCTCTTGTGCCTGAGTTTTTCTTCACTAAGTTGCTTGAAAACCGGATGCTCATGGTAGACTTGTCCACCTTTCTCACCAAGTCTTCCTTCTACTCACCTTTAATCTTAAACCACTGAATGAAGTTAATGAGGACCTCATTTCTCTATGCATTGATTATCCAATTTATGTGTTAAAACATTCTTGTACTAAGTTTTTTCCTTTTGACCTCCATTCATAAAACCAACATCCACCAAACATTCTGATGGTTACTGGGCTTATCCTCTTGCAATCTGAGGGTGACTCTCAGTGATAAAAAAATGAATGAAAACTGAACTATCTCAATAAAAGTCAAGAGAAAATCTTAGTACGCTTTCTCCTTCTATTCTTCTCTTGTTCTTCCTCCTCATTTTTCTTTTATGCATCCCAAATTAGTTGAAGTAGTTCAACTACTTCTTTTAGTTAAGTTAGCTAAAAATCAACTAACTTTTAGTTAGGGGAAGAATTAATATAATAATAATAATAAGGGCCTTTTAATAAATAATAACTAGTAGGTGAGACCCCTTGTGACTCCCTTTAGTTCCTTAACAAAAATAAACATAACTAGTCAATCAATCAAACACATCCCTCCTTGTGGCTCCCATAATGATTCTCATAATTTAAAAATTAAATATCAATGATATTTTAAACCATATCCAAACATATAACATCCAAAAATAGTATGCTTTCCAAAAACTTCAGCAGTTAATTGTTCTCAACAAATCAATAATAAAATGTACTCAAAAACCATATTTTCCACTTTGGGAGGAAATTTTCCCTTTGATGTTGCTATCTCCCTTTGACTTTCCTGAATTATCCTTAGGCTGTGTGGAGCCTTGAGGCTTGATCTCATTGATGACATGAGAACAATCATCTCTCAAGTGCAAGCGGGATGAAACATATTTGGCTGAATCACTTGAGGGAGAGGAGGGGGCAATAAAAACTTTTCCTTTGTCATGCATGTGGTGGGCTTCAGTTTTGAGTCTTTTGCTTGCATGGGAGGACTATACAAGTGAGTGTGCAAGGGAAATTAAAAAATTTGGGTTAACCGGTGGAGGAGTAGGTAGAGACAAATTGGGTCAGCCACGATGTTGGGATACTGCTGGGTGAACAATCTCCTGCCATCCGTCATTCTCAGGTACTTCAGGTTGCAATGAAACATGAGGGGGGACATGGATACTAGGGACATGCTAGGGTTGGAAGGGAGGCCTTTCTGGCCTAGGTTGGACTATCAGTTTTCCAATCTAATTGAAAAATCAAGCTTGGAAGAGCTTGTTTAACTCTTGTGGATTTGCATCAAAATGTATCGAGAATCTTGGCCTTCTAGTCCCTATGCTCCAATTCCCACCGCCCCTGTTATTTCGGCCATGGATTCCTCTGTTGAAGAAGCTCATCATGTATGCAACATTTATTAGCAACTAGATTATTAAACAAACCATACATGACATCTCTTTAATATGAAACAAAGTTTGTCTCAACAATAACATCAGACCCATGCAATCCAATCCATAAAATTCATTTAATACGTGTCAATGAGCAGGGAATAAGGGTTATGGGATATCTGAGGGGGTTGTATTGAGCGGAAAAGTGATAAAATGAAAGGGAGTAAGAAAATGATTACTGATCAACAAATCATTAAACAATCGACTGTGTTACAATAACAAAATCATGTCAGTTGTGATCCATCTATGTGTTTTTTTTTTTAATTGTTGTAATACAAAGTTTTTAATTTAATTTTAAGAACAGGGTGTGCAAAGTGAATCTCGGATTGTGAGGGGATTCGTAATGGGCGAAAAAGTGAGAAAATGATAGGGGATTTAATGGATACTGTTCATAAAAAAATAAATAATCAATAATCATAACTCTGTATTAAAATCAATCCAAAAAGCACCAACATTCACTGTTCCTTGATTGTATACAAAACTGCTTGCTGTTCCAATAACTAAATCTCCCAGAATTCCCTAATTCATAACAATCTGTGCAATCATAACTTACAAAACTTTTTCCATTCAATGATACTGTTTAAAAAAACGCTGATCCTTTCTTCCTTTAAAAATAATAATAATAATAATCAAAACATGCACAACAATATTCTCGACATCTATCCTTGATAATCCATAATGCACCATGATAACAATCAACATCCACTGTTTACCAACCAACAATCGGGCCTAATTAAAATGTACACAGATCTCTTTTCAAAACATGAATAGACTTCAAAGCATTCCCGATTATACATAGGTCTTCATTATATCAATCGACAAGATCTTGCAATGAAACAACAATCAACCCAAACATAAAACCCGAGCCTTATCTCTGTGGGTATAACTTCCTTTTAAAACAATTGGTAGTGATTATGATGATTCCAATATAACCAATAGTATATGAGCGAACAGAACTCGGTTGACACACATACAACATTTTAAAACTTGCCAGAACCATGATCGGGCTTAGTAAAATTCACACAGGTGTTTCCATATACAATTAAGACCATGCTGGTTAAAACACAGTGAGCGAAACCAATCGAATAGGAAGACAACCCTCGACTGTATGCAACTTCCCGTTTCATTCTTATTCAAACAATTTTCTCATACAAGGATGAGACATAGACTCGACGAGAGAGCATGTGTCTTAAATACTTCCATAATCATTTACTTAAATGATAACCAATACTTGACGACCCCTAGAAGGTGTTCGAGGAGAGAAAAGACAAGTTGGAGTCTAAATCGGGCTCTGTCAAAATCAAATGCAGGGAGGCAATAAGATCTTGTTCATCTTTTAAACAAAAACACAGAGCGTTGACAGTCTTCCAAGACTCATATCAACCACAGGAAAAAATGCATTTCGAACAAGAGACAACAGTGATCCATACAATATTTACTTATCACTCCAAGTCTCGGTAATAGAACCAATGATTAACACCCGAGGATATCAAAGACAATGAGAGTAAAATAACCCAGTGCACATGGTGTGTTTAACACTTGCAAAGAAGAGGCGAGGGTTAACTTAACAGAGGTGGGTGTTCAAACATAGCGAGACAATGTCTCTTCCCAATCACCCGGGGGATTAATAACTTTTGACGACAACAATAGCGAAGACACACACATCCCTTTGACAGAGCGCCAAGATAAAACTTGTATCAATCAAAAACCCACACAGGCCTATGTTAATATTTGGGTGACCAAGAAAGACTGGACTTTGGGATGATTCGAGTGAAAAGGCAGTAAGAGTGGCCATCAACACCACTCAGGGTTTGAAGAAAAGAACACATCGACTGTTGACAACTTCTCTGTGATTGGGTGAGGGTTACCACAACGACTGGGAGGAAACAAGTTAACGAACAATGATACTCAAAACAAAAACCCTCAATCATCAACTTAGAGCCATATCGCACCACCATAATTATTATTCCACAAAGACTCATCATAAAATTTATACTAACCAAGCAACCACCAATGCATAACTTTATAACACCCATTTCTCTGATTATAATTGCCAACAATTTACAGTCATCATAGAGAGCCATAACACACATCTACACAATCGAAATTTTCAAGAACACACAGAATCCAAGAAATACTGAGCCATCATTTGGTTCATACAACAGAGAATCATCATGGATGGAGAGAAAAATAATCATACATGTGGGAAAAATGCTTAAATGGTGAGTTGGCTGACCCTCCCTTCCAAAAACCTGAAAATGCAGAGCTTCACAACCAACAGAGCGGAAATGCAACAATGGAGTAATGCTAGGGTGACGGGCGATAGGGAAATTATGGAGTGACATGTAGTAAATGCACGTCGCTTCCATCACTTGGCCCCATTCAATTCGAAGTACGATACAACCAAATAAACATAACATTCACCAATAATCAAACCATATAACCAATGCGTATTCAATGCCAAACCATCGTGAGATCTGAGATTATATCCATTGCATAGTGCGCCACCCAATACAATTTACACGTTAACCCTTGCCATAACTCCAAGCAATAGTACATATTAACAATGCTACATGTGCCTCCATTCAAATCTAATGAAATTCACATAGTCCATTAACCAAACATGTAACATAATCATTAGGACTAACACTAATATCCCTTAACTTTTCCATTCGAACTTGCATATAGTCTTTTATTATAGCTCAAATATATAACTTCTTTCCTTTTGTTACACTTTAGGATCTTTTCATATGTTTCTTTCTTTGTTTTGATCATGCTACCATTAAAATATCCCTTTCATATATGTGGCTAGGTAATCAACATAAGAATTAGTAACAAAGTTCTAACATAGCAGATGTAACAACATCATCCTCATACCCATAGAACCTGTTCAATGTCGCAAGTGATTACCAAAAGTGTTCCACAATAATGCATTATCCACTTATTATCATGCCAATATGAAATTAAGACTGCATCGTAAAAAATGTAGGACTGTGTAAGAAACATCAAAACAACAACAAAACATGTGTAATATGTATATCCTTGCACCTCTAGTATACAAGGGGGTCCCGCCTACTAGTATTATATTATTAGCATAGTTAAATAATAGCTTTAAGCAACACTTTGCAGACAGAATTCATTGTTACGATTTTAATCGTCAACAATGCTGTAGTTTTGGGAACCATAATAATAAAAGAGCAGAACAACCAAATCTTTGTGGATGTAGCCCAGGAGGGGTGAACCATGATAGATCATGTGTTATGTGATGAAATGTTGTGTATCCCCTTTGTTATGAATGAGTAGATGTTAGACAAATGTATGAATGACTTAGTTAGATTTGATATTTTACCTGCATGAGTAAGAATGACATATTAATCAAGATAAACTGAATGTTAGATTAAACATATGAAGATAACATAGTTAATCACAGATCCCCACTCATTTCCTGGGCTGCAAGCACCTGAGAGTTGCAACCACCAATAGAGCTATCTCGGGTGAGATTGGGCAATACATCCTATGTACTGCGTTGCCTTATGGTTTACCAGGAGGGCATATAGTTTTAAATGGGTTTTGTTGGAAATCAAGTGGACCTGAACCTGGGTCAAGCCTAGAATGGTAGCTATGATGAAGTCTAACCAACATCAACCCTACCATTCCTAAACTTGGTAAGTTGCATAGGGTCATTGTGCACTTGTTTAATTTGATAAGGTAGTCCCTCATGTACATGCTTATATGGCTCTTATATTAAATGTGATTTTGCTTGCCATGATTCTTTGATTCGAGATCCTTGGAGGGCACACTTGTCTATCTTTTTTGGACCTTGAATGGTGGATGATTTGGAGGAACAAGCCCAAATTGGGTCTTCATTGGGGCAATAATCCCACAGGTAAGATGTCGTAACCCACATCTTGGGTAAATATGGAAGATGAACATTGCCTTTAGAGTTAAAGGAAGACATTATGGAGGACCTCCCCTAGCCCCTACATGCCCAATGATTTTCCTTTGGAGGCCAAAACGTCACATTTGGAGGGCTTGACGTCACCCTAGGGCCAGGGTTTTGGTGGTGATGATGGACACTTGGAAAATTTTGGTGGGAAGAGCCCTTGCAGTGAGAAGGAGACCCTTGTCTTGTGGACACATGGCCTTTGGAGGCCTAGCGCTATCTCCTTCAATGCCAACGTCTTGACCAAAGTGCCAAAACGTTGCTCTTTAAGGAGATGATGTCACATTTTAGAGTTTTTCTTATGTGCAATTTTAAAATTATGTTGTAAAGGGGAAAAGTAAAGGAGGTCGACCTCCTTACTTTGTGGTTTACCTTAATTTTAAGTGGACAAACACTTTTTTATAACTTTTGTATAAATAAGGATCAAATTCATTTCATTTTAACATAACTCTCCCATATTGGAGAGGATACTTGGCTGAAATTTGTGCTCCTCTTGGGAAAATTCATTCTCTCTCTCTCTCTCTCTTGTGATATGGCTTATCTCTTGTCTTATGGAATGAAGTGGTGCACTATCTCTTGGAGGTTGTTTCTCTTTCTTTAGCGATGAAGAATGCTTGGTAACTAGGGTTTGTCTTGGCATTTTTTTGGAACTGGTAAGGAAAATATGCACTTTGTTAGGTTTCATTCTTGTTCCATGGTTGTTATTGGCTAGATGCTTGGAGGAGTATAAGGGCATACACCCTCCACCAAGTTTTATCATTATTGTTTATTGAAAAGTCTATTGCAAAGGTTTCTAGGGGAGTAAAAGGGTTTACACCCTCCTAGACTTTACCTTGCTAGGGCTCTTATCTCAAGGGAGTAAAAGGGCTTACACCCCTTGAGATTTCGTAGTCCTAAATTAATAAAATAAGACTCTATAGCCTGTTTTGCAAGGCACTAATCATTTATTGCATTGGAGAAATAAATTACTTGCATTGGTAAACGTAATTTAGAGAGATATTGATCTTGTTCAAGTTGGGATCTTTTCTTGATGATTTAAGCTTGCTAAATCCTCTAGTGTGTCTTGATTGGCCTAGTATATTTTTAGCTATAACTAAATAAAATCTACAGCCATTAGGGCTACAGAAAATCACTTTACATCTTTAAATTTAACTTGCATTTCATCCGTGGAAATTTGCTAGTAAGCCATTACTATCTTTCTACTACTAATTGATGAACTTTTTGTCTGATTACTTGCTTGTTTTAGTGGTTGAAAATTGCTGCTATAGAAAATATTTGTTATAGCCATTTGTCTGTTACAAACATACTCTGAAAACATCATGCAACAACCCTCTAATACCACTAAAGTTTGTGCTAAATCATTGAGAATTAATCTACATGTTTTGTGCTTCTTCTCTCAAAAAATCTTTAATTCTTTGAGTGGTTAAATATGCAGTAATTAGATTTTTTCCTTGTTGATATATACTCTTGTTTACTGTTGTAGTTTGGGACAACAAGATTAACTTGCTTGTACACTTAATATTTGAGCTTGTATACTTGATTTTTCTTATGTCTCGGGCAGGTACAACTATCTTCCGCAGGTACTCAAGCACTTGGAAATCATTAACCATCTCCGAGACTTGTTTGAAAGACATTTCTCTACTTAGTAGTTTCATCTATAGGGATATCACTTCCATAAACTCACTTTCCATCTCATTTCTCCCTAGGGTCACCTGATATTCCCCCCCTTTGTAGGATTTATCCTTCACTAAAATGGGGGGAGGGTTTATCTAAGGTGATAGTGGGTAGACTCTCCCACAATTATCACCACCTCGTGGATTGGGTCAGTATTTTCCCAACCTACATTTTGTGCAATAACATATTGGTACCATTGCCTGGGAGGATTTTGAATCCTCTTTCGTTCCCTAATGACACTTTGGAAAGCTTTGATCCCAAATCCCTTTCCCGTAATATATCCTAGCGACTCCATTTGAGGGAAGTTCCCTTTTTCCATTTTTGATGAGATTTTCATAAAGTTCATCTGGTGACTCCATTGAGGTATTACCCTAAGTAATGGAACCATGGCATCACAAGACTTACCATGGGCATTCCATAAGGTGTAACCTTCTATTGATGTTCAAAATATATCTGGATATCCAAATCATTTCGCTATGAAATGGAGGGAAAGTTACCCTAAATTTAATGGTGATCCAACTCTAGCAGTCACCCATGTCGTGAATTATATGAAGTATGCTTCAATATTAAATGTGCTAGATGAAGACGTGTTGATGAAATTTTTGGTATCTTCTTTGGAATCAAGTCAAAGGAGTTGGATTGCACACTCATGTGATCTAAAAATTATCCCATATTATACAAAGCTCATTGAAGAATTTATCAGGTATTGTCGACCAACTACTCAAAATTTGCAAGATACTTTCCAAGATCTCAAACACTCTCTTTGCAGAGAAGGTTTTCTAGTGGATGACGAGACAATAGGTGAGGAATGAAAACTGAAGAAGGGTATCATCCACCCACTACAAAAGAAGTGTTGGAAGAACAAATCCATGAAAAAAGTTTCCAAGAAGATCGCATTGATGAAGACCCAGATGAGACATCGATGTCCATTATCTTACTTGATAAAGGTGAAATTATCCTTCCTCGCCTTCCTCCTGCACATGAATATGAAGATATGATCAACATAAGTCATATAGATGATCATGTGGAAGACCCTTCTGACGTGGTTGATCAACATATTGATGATTTCATACATGTTGGGAGACGTAGATGGGGTGTGGGTTGCATAATGTTTGATGGAGAGCCTATTTACGATGTTAAAGGTATCTCTCAAGAAAAATACTTTGAGTTGTTGTCTTCAGAGGACTAGTATTCATGCGTATATGATTCAGATGTTTGGCAGCCTGATGATGATATTGTTACAGATTTGTTCTTTTCATTCGAGGATGACTTGTCGCATCACACTTAGGGTGGTATTCAATCATCCTTTGGGAGTTGTGATGCATATCCTTTTGGGGATACAAATTTGTTCTATAAAAAATTTCAGCCACCTCTGGCCCTAGATTTAGACGGATACCAGTACGTGGCCATTCCAGAGAAGTCAAAGGCTCATACCACAAAGCGATAATGTTTTCATCTTGGGGCCCTTCAAAAGGATTTGCAGATGAAGATGCAACATATTTTGGATGTGGGAAAAGAGTCCTTCTTAGGACTTGAGGTCATCCCTTATCCTGTTTCCTATTCTCTGGGGAATCATAAGGTTTTCTTGGGATCTCTTATATTTTATCAACCTTCAAGGAGTAGTGATATTCTAAGTGAAGATGAAGATGATCCATCATCTATACATGGTAGCCTGATTCATGGATGGATTGGTCAAGCTTGTGGCCATTCTCTTCAGCAGGAGTTTTTCCCTCCCACCCATCTCCATGAGTTTCGTTCTATGTTTAATTACACGTTTATTTATGCTTATGACTATTTCATACTTGACTTATATTTGTTTTACTACATGATTAAGCACAAGGGGAGATACCTTGATGACATGATCAATTGGTTGCACTGGTTGTACGACTTCACCTGACATTTAAGGACTTAATATTTAGGGCCCTAGGGCCCCATGTAAGTAGGTAGGTCATCTTGCTTTCTTGCATTTTCATCTTGATCACTTATAATAACTTAGCTGCATTTAATGTTTCATTTTTCTATACTTGCATATTGCTTTCATCATATTACATATTTAGTTTAGAATAAAAAAAAATGCATAATTTTCTTTTCTAGATTAGTTGTCAATTTTGAAGTGTTTTGGATTTTGATTATATGAATAAAGGGTGAGTAGAGCCACCCCAGTTTTTTACGATTGTAATACCCTTGTTTCCCCCAGTTTGTAAATATAACTATAACTTGCCAAGAGACTATGGTGGACTAAATATGTGTGAATGTTTGATTTGATGAACCCTTGTATAAAAGGGGAAATGTATGAATTTCTGTTATTAATAGAATTTGAATATGTGTTGCATAACTGCTGAAAGGGGGAAAGTTTGCCAAGATAGACCATGGATGCTATGAGAGAGATGGTGTGGGGAAACCAAGAATGGTTGAGATGAACCTCACCAGACCAATACCTACTAGGTGTAATTGCTCAACAATCCTCTGACCCAGAAATGAATTACTAGTCAAGATGGTAGTTGGACGACCATCCTCAAGAGTTAATGATGAGATGGGGCAGGGTACCCATCTATAAGGATTCTAGTTATAACCACAAATTGGAATTCAAACCCACACAAACTTGCTGAGGAAGGAAAGAAATGAGGTAATTCGGGGACAAAGACAGAGCTTCAAGATAACATAGTAGAAAAAAAAACCACTCTCCCAAGAAGAGAGGGGAAGCATACTTCGAATCAGAAGTTGAAAGAAAAAGCTGAGAAGTAAGCTTGTTTTCGCTGAAATAAGTCATGGAAAAGGTTTGGCTACAAGCTGATAAACGGGGCTGATGAGTGACTGAGGAAGTACTAGTGCATACCTCCTTTCTTGGAGTAGAGAAAACTAGACACCCAGTTCCTGTGGGAGGAGGAGAGTAACCTTTATCCCTGATTGTTGTGGAGCAATGAGAAATAATATCGCTCAGAGAATCATGGTCTAGCTCGGGGGTGGCCAGCGGTAAATCCATTAGGAGTGACTGCACCTATGGTTGGGAGGAAATAAGCACCCCTTTCAGCAATTGCTTCACATTTTCCAGCTCTGATAAGTATTTTCATACTCTGTGTATTATGTTGGATGTGATGATGAAATGTCTGTGTTTATGATTCAATCTTGCAATATTTGAACAATTATTAGATAGGATCATTTGCTTCTATAAACTACTATACTTCATGGCTTTCAATTTATCTCAGTTTTTCTGTAAGATAGTTATGAGATGTGAATCCGCAGGAGAGATGGGGTAGGATTGACTGAAAACATCTAAGTCCTGCCAACCCTTTGAATTTTACCTTAGCGAGAATGTCAAGTTTGAGTATGTGGGAGAAGGGCATTTTCCCTTTAGAATATTCACCCATCTGATCGAGGGATTGTGCCCATGCCATTAAACCCTTTGCTGCAAAAAGGATTTGCGCTTAGCCCATAATATTTTCCAAGAGACCCATGTGACTAGGGCATAGGAACCCTGTGCTAGTCTGAAAGGAGCTAACTCTTTCAATGTCGAGACTTCGAGACTTGTGATTACATAATCCTCGAAAGTAGCCAAAGGACGAAGTCGCGAATCGATGAGGGCCGTCGATCTGGGGATTTTGTATGGATATCTTTCATCCGTTAGATCGACCGTAGGAAAGGAAGCGTTAAACACTTCAACGAAGTTCTACTTTGGGAGAATAGGAGTTGTCTAGTGTAGAAAATGTCAAACGCTGGAGTCACGGAGTAAATATGGACCATTGAAAAGGAAGGGACACATGTCCACAGATCAATAATCATCAAGGAGTCTGGGTATTCGACGATATAGGGATGCGCGAAATTCCCTGGAACTCGGCAAGCTGGAGTAAATCCTATCCGTAGATGCTAGGTATGTGTGGCGATAGATCTTGTAATATACCAGATATAAAATGTATGCAGAACATAAATAAAATGCTAGTAATGGCAGAATAACAACAATATATCCAGAACATTCACCACCATAACACTAAAATGATATAAGAATAAAAACAAAAATAACACTTTGAATCTGAAAGCAATGTTCACGAGCCTCTTCGAGGGGGAAAACTCCAGTTGAGCAGAGCTCTATTACAATAATATCCAAGCTAGGGTTCTCATACCCTCGACTCCTATTTATACTAAAAAGAAGCATCTAGAAAAAGATCCTTCTAGAAGCGGAAGCTTCTATTAAGTCTTCTTACATCCGCCTTATTCTATTTTATTGAAAGGCCTTATTAATATTGACCTTTATTACATCTGAATATATTATTCTACCTATGTGCGGGTTAGGACCCTAACATATTCGCCCCCTTAAAAACAACCTTGTCCTCAAGGCTTGAGATGAGGAAATTGCTTCAGAATGGTAGTTGGTTCCCAAGTGGCGTATGTTGGAGTTGTATCTTTCCACTGGACTAGCACTTCCTTGATGATTCTCTGACGTAGGCGACGCTCACGCTGGTCCAAAATTGCGTCTGGTTGTAGCCAAATGGATCCTTCTTTAGCTAACTCTGGAAGGTTGGTTTGAATTTGGCACTTAGCTCCAATCACCTTCTTTAAGCATGAAACGTGAAAAACAAGATGTAGCTTCAAATGGCTGGGCAAATCTAACTGATAGGCGACTTGTCCCACACAATTGAGCACGGTATAAGGACCATAAAATCTGGGCACTAGCTTCTGACAATGCTCGACCTTGAGGGAAGTTTGCTTGTAAGGTTGTATTCGAAGAAACACCTGATCCCCTTTTGCAAATTGATGTTCAGAGCGACCTTGATCTGCTTGTTTCTTCATGCGATTCTGTGCCATGACCAAATTCTCTTTGAGGGTACAGAGAATAGCCTCTTGAGTTGTAAGTGTTAGTTCAACTGCCTGGACCTTCGAGGCACCCGGTAAGTATGAGAGAACTGAAGGTGACTTCTGTCCATATACCGCTTCAAAAGGAGTCATGCATGTAGCTATATGGTATGAAGTGTTGTAGCACCATTCAGCCAGGGGTAACCATTGAGCCCAATGATTTTGCTTTTCCAAGGAAAAACACCTCAAATATGTTTCCAAACATTTGTTGACAACTTCCGTTTGGCCATCAGTCTGGGGATGATAAGTTGTGCTGAGATGCAATTCCGTGCCTTGTATCTTGAACTGTTCTTGCCAAAAATTGCTTGTGAAATTTGGGTCGCGATCAGAAACAATAGAGTGCGACATGCCATGAAGCTTGAAGACCTGATCCATGAAGATTTGAGCCACTGTGGATGCTGTAAATGGGTGTTGAAGGGCGCATAAATCAACATACTTGGAAAGGCGATCAACAACCACCACGATGACATATTTATTTCCCGATTTGGGTAAGCTGGTAATAAAATCCATAGAAATATCCTTCCAAATAACAGGTGGAATCGGGAGCAGTTTTAGTGTGCCCGACAATTTGACTGTTTCTCCCTTGTTGCATTGACACACGTCACATTCAACTACAAAATTACGAATGTCCTGTTTCATGCCATCTCGGAAAAAGGAACGTTTGACCCTGTCATAAGTTTTGGTGAACCCGGAGTGCCCTGCTGTGGGTGTAGCATGAAGCTCAGAAGGTACCGTGGATTTAAGCTTTGATTGTTTACTTAAATACAAACAAACTTTGTATCGAATTTCCTCATGGAGCCAAGAGTACCCTGGGGAAGCTGGAGCATTGGACTGCAATTGCTGGATCAACTGCGAACTTTTGGGATCTTGTAGCCATTCCTGGCGAACGACTTGGAGCCAATCTGGTACAATGAATGAAAGAGAAAAAATAGATCCTTCATCTTCATATTTCCGGGAAAGTGCATCCGTAACCACATTGTCTTTTCCTTTCTTATAAATGATCTCATAATCATATCCAAAGAGTTTAGTCACCCATTTTTGTTGTTCTGGGGAGGAAATGCATTGTTCCAGTTTAGTCACCCATTTTGTTGTTCTGGGAGGAAATGCATTGTTCCGTAAAATACTTGAGGCTTTGATGGTCTCAGATTAATTTGGAACCAACGGTTCCAATAGATAAGGATGCCACGATCGACTCAAGATGCATTAACCAACATTTCCTTTTCATAGATGGATTTGCAAAAAATTCTCTTAGAACAATTTTTTGTTGGTAAAGGCCAAAGGTCAATTCTCTTGCATAAGGACAACATCAATTCCTTTCCTCGAGGCATCATATTCCAACACAAAGGTCTTCAGAAATCGTGGAAGGGCTTATACTTTGAGTGGTGCACATGGCCATCTTCAAGGTTTGAAAAGCTTGAGCAAAGACTGGAGTCCAAGTGAAAGAGTTTTTTTTTAGGAGTGCAGTGATAGGTGCCGCAATCTTCCCATAATTCTTAACAAACTTGGCATAATTTCATAAGCCTAGAAATCCATGCAATATATTAAGAGTCTTGGGTGAGGTCACCTTGCATAGCTTCAATCTTTTAGGATCCACCCCGACGCCATCTTTACCAACCGTGATGACCCAAGTATTCTACTTTATGAGGTGCCAAATCACATTTAGACTGTTTGAAGAAAAGTTTGTGCTGAGAGATGGAGATCTTGATCCACATGAGTAATATGTTCTATCCAGGTTTTTCTATATAGATGAGGATATCATCAAAGAAAACTAAGACAAAATGATGGAGAAAAGGACTAAAGACATGATTCACGAAGCTTTGGAAAGTGGAGGGGCATTACTGCCAAAGGGCATCACCAAAACTCATAGTGGCACTCATGAATTCTAAAGGAAGTCCTGGGAATATCCGCCTTCATATGGATCCGTGGTAGCCCGAGCGAAGTTCAAGTTTGGTAAAGAATTGGGCCACTCAATTCATCCGTGAGGTCATCAATGACAGAATGGGGAATTTGTCTTTGATGGTAAGTTTGTTGAGGGCACGGAAGTCATGACATTCTGCCAAGAACCTTCTTCAGACCATGACCATGGGAGACTAATAGGGGCTCTATCTAGGGGCTGGATAATGCCCGATTGGGAGTTCCCGACCATTTTCTCAATTTCCGTTTTTTGGGAAAAGGTGATGATAGCCGTACTTAATATTGGGAGGAAGGCTTCCCCGGTACAAGGGAATGGAATGATCATGAACACCATGGGAAGGAGGGAGGCCTTGGGAAGTGGAAAAGACCAATTGATGTTTAGAAAGGATGGCTTGTAGGTCTTGCGGTACCGAGGGTGCCCTGTTGTTTGTATGACATGGAGTTGGGTGATAACACCAGAATGACCCTTTTGGAGAAGCTTTTCCATGCAACGGGAACTACCGATCTCGTGAACCGCCAATGATGCCTTGGAACTTATATTGGTGGCCCTCTGGTCGAATTGCATGGTTAAGTCTTTAAAATCCATGAGAATGGGACCCAAAGTCTTAGCCAGCTTGCACCCAACACAATGTCACAACTTCCCATGTCGATAGCAAACATATGGGATTTCGTGGTAGTCACCACCTTGGAGACACACATTTTCACTCATTATTTCATGGAACCACCATTGGCAATCATGATTTGGAAATTATCAATTTACATGGATGTAGCAATGAGTTTCTTGGGCAATGCTGATGAATAAAAATTATGGGTGCCGCCACTATCAACCAATATGATGATTCATGCTTGATGTAAACCGGGATTAGTTTGAGGGCTGTGGGTAGGAGTAGCTGGAGAGCATGTGGAGGGAAATGACCGGTTCTACTCGGGAGGGTCCGAGGAGGGTTATGTCATTGGATTCAGGTGATTTAGACATAGAGTGAGTTTCTTCATCTTCCAAATCTCACAGATGGCTATAAAAGCTTTTGTTCTTTTCTACCTGTGGCCTCGGGAAATATTTGTCATCATAGTTATTATAAAAGGCCTTTGAGCTGGCATTCAACCATTTCAAACGGGTCAATTTTTGGATCTTTAATGGAGCAGAGGGGGCAGTGGGATTAACTGGTTTAGGGCGAGGGATAAGGGGTTTGGCGGCCTTTGAGAAGATACAACCCGTTGTGATTCTTTTATCTCTTTGGTAGCCTCCACCCAACTCTCAGGCCGAGCCATGAGGACATGGGCCTCACCAACTCTTAGGCCGCTGATAAAACACTCTCGGTAAAAGGCATTAGACATGCCCTCTATTCTAAAAAGCTAGGTGCTCAAAGGAAGCTATAAAGTCTTCCATCGTTCCAGATTGTTTCAACTTTTACAAACGCACTCCAAAATGGTTGGTGTCATTGTCAAATTGTTCATAAATATCCACCACAAATTGTGTCCAAGCAATATACCCTTGATGCAAATTCTTTTCCATTGCCAACGCTCTTGATCTAGATGGAGAACACCATACTCCGGTATGGCCAAGCTCATGTAATGTTTTATAAAAGAGAAGTAATGTTCCATTTAAGCTACCCAACCAAAGGTCCGAGCCATCAAATTTGGTCACATCCAATCGTGGAAGGCGTAGCTCACGCTGAAAGTGATGGTTCAAGAAGGTATGGGAATGTGAGGAATGGTCACCTTCAAGATGTGGGGTGAGGAAGAGGAAGGGTTATTTGTAGGGATATGAATTTTGGTGCAGAGTGACGAAAAGACCGATTCAAGTTGGGTGGCGAGGTCTTGTTTGATTTCTCCCAATGAGGACTGCATGGTTGTGCCGACATACAACATTGGAATTAAGTTGTTTCACTTCTTGTTGTCCCCAATGAGACCGATTGCAAGGTGTTAAAGCGATCTTCCAAGTCTTAGCTACAAGTATGGGCCATGAGGGTGGGTGAATTGAAAAGGGGCGGGAGGGGTAAAACATTTTTGTTGAAAAATGATATGGATGAATGCATAAGGGCGAAGAGATGAATCCAATGGAATAGGTCTGAAATAATGGTGAAAAAATTTCCATTCTCATTTATTTTTTTCTTAACACCTGTGGAGTTATACTACGGCCTGAAGAATACCGCAGTGATGAAATTCCCAAATGCTTAACTAGAAAGAAATGTGTATTTACTTGGCAATCCTAACACGCTTCGCGCTTTAATAGATCTTGTCTTTTAATTTGTTTATGTTCTATCCCCAAGGGTTAGGTATTCAAGGGTTCTACAGACAAGTGTTTGCCCCGTGCTATAGCTCGACATAATGCAAGGGGTCCAACAACAGTACTTGACCCAATATCTCGTGGCACTAACTAAGGAAGATAGATCGCACTTTAGCCGCATTTCCACCAATTACCTAGGTAATTAGAGAGTATCTCTTCCAGTGTCAGTTTCTGCGACACTATAGCAATTAGGCAACCAATCGATTTATCTAAAGAGGGCTTCGTGTAATCTAGGGCTTCATCCGGTATTAATGATGTTGTCTCGATGTGCTACCACTGGCAAGTACTAATAGGTGTTACAAGGGTGGCCAAAAGATATGTGCTTTAAGTACCACTTGTATTTCCGCGTATGAATCCTCAACCACGGTTTTAAGTGCATAATGATGAGATCTTCGCGGGCTTAAAGACGCCGTGTAATACGCCACCTCGAAAATTTAACCCACACCTTCGTTGAGGAAAGTGCCTGACATACCACTTGTAATATACCGATATAAAATGTATGCAAAAATGTGTAAATAAAATGCTAGTAATGGCGTATCAACAACAATATAACCGTAACATTCACCACCATAACACTAAAATTATAAGAATAACAACAAAATTTTGAATCTGAAAGCAATGTTCACGGCCTCTTCGAGGGGAACCTCCAGTTGAGCGTAGATCTATTACAATAATATCCAAGCCAGGGTCTCATACCCTCGACTCATTTATACTAAAAGAACCATCTAGAGGAAGATCCTTCTAGAACCAAAAGATTCTATTAGGTCTTCTTACATCCGGGCCTTTATTCTCTCTATTTTATTGAAAGGACTTATTAATATTGACCTTTATTACATCCGAATATATTGTTCTACCTATGTGTGGGTTAAGACCCTAACATATCCGGTGTGGTACAGAAAGAAAGCTGAGAGATACACGTCGAACTCTCGAATCTCGAACTATCGATGTGACGAGGACTATTGGATGAACGGGTATGTGGCAAGCGATCCCGTGGTCCAGAGACTTCGTACTTTGGAGGAATTTGACCAAGGGTTTTCAAGGTGTGAAAATCGTCGAAGTCGCGATTGCTGAAATAGATCTTGGCCATTGATAGGAAGAGGCTGTGTGGCGCCAAATCCAAGATTCCAAAGACTTATCTCTTTGGGGGATTTGCGTCGAGAGGATTCGGTGAGCTCCAAAGCTGGAGTCACGAAGTAATGAGGGCCATGGATCTATGAATCCACATGGATACATCTCAACCACAGGATGGAGGTTGACGTGGCTCATTGATGTCATCCTGGGTGACTTGGACCCACAACCAAGGTGCCACGTGTCACCTAGATTTGGCCGATTCATAGACCCTTTACAACTATTAAAGCATGACACGTGTCACCCCCATGAGGAGGACATGTGTCACCCCTCAACCCTCACCGTGTGTCAGCTACTGGTTCGTGCCTACTTGGCCAACATGGATGGTGACGTAATCAGGTCCCCGGTAGTTGGGATAACTTTAGAGTTCAGATTATTTAGGGTGTGGTACCATATAGGAACGTTCGACGTAAATTGCCGATCGCTGAAGGGCCAAAGCCACGTGGCGAGAATTAAGAATGTTTGAGTGTAGGTTGATACAGGAAGGTCCAACGACGATCATCGGTCACTGCTTGCTGATAGACCAACAATGACTGCCAACTGTCGAAATGCCCAAACAATGAAATTTCAACTCTAAATGCCGAACGCCGATCACTGAAGGGCTATGGCCACATGGTGATATTTCAGGACTTCAGGGATTAGGAAAAAAAAGAGTTCCACGCCAGATTCCGAGCCCTTTTTTAATTGTAGGATCTCGATGGAGGATGTGGATCGTTGATTTCCTCTTCTATTCGATGATCTGGAGAATTTGACAACACCGTGGGAATTTCCGAAGTCTTGGAGTTCCGAAGCACCAAAACCTTTGCTAAGCAGACTCTTAGCTCTTGATTTTCAGCTCGAGGTCACGAGGAGGACCCCACTAGCTACTTTAGGCATGTAATGGTAGATGTAAGCTTCAAAGAAGCAAAATAAGATGGTTATGCTGAGTAAGGAAACGAAAAAATTTGATGCCTCATCCTTAGAAAGGGTATTTAGGGGTTGGGTGTGTTACAAATTGGTATCATAGCATGGAATCAACAATTGGCCTGCTTGGGCTCATGCATGAGTCGCATAAAAATATTATTAGAGAATTTATGGGGTAACACCCTACCTTACCCCCCCTTCTACTATTGATAGATGTTTTGGAAGTTTGCACTGTAGGTTGTTAATGTTTCCAAATAAAGAATTGACTTCACCTTGCAATGATATACGTTGTTCATGAATTGGTAGATTAGTAACTAACATAAAATGTTTTATCAACACTCAAATAGTTAGTGAACAACATGAGAACTACAACGTAAGGGATGGTGACACATAAGGATTTGGGGGAGATCTCCCACAATAGAGAGGAAGAATATGATGAAAGGAGGGTGGTGGAAACCCCTCCAAATTTGGCCGAAACAGTAAGAAGCCTCATGGAAGAATTACAGAGTTATAAGGATGACAATGAAAGGATGATAAAGGAGCAAGAAAATCACACTGGAATTAATGCAGTCCTACTACAAAGCCTATAAGATATACAAAGGAAAATGCAACATGGTCCAACTTCTAGTCACGTCGACAGACATCATACTAAGAAAACTCCAAGTCCACCTTATATACACAAGCATGGTCTTGAAAGTGGCCACACCAGGACGAGAACCTCAAATAAGGCCCAACATGGAGCCAAGATACATTCAATGGAAGATTCCTTTGGCGAGGACACTGACCAGTCCAAGGAGTCTTCCAGTGAAAAACTAGTTCCCATTCTCAGACAAGAGTAATGAAGAGGAAAAATTCCAAGAGTCGTGACCCTGAAGAATTCAAGAAATCCAAACCTTGCACCTTCGATGGAGATATTAAGAAGGGGGAATAAGCAGAAGTTTGGCTACTTGGCTTGAAGAAGTACTTCAAAGTCCATGACTACTCTGAAAATTTAAAGGCTCAGATAGCCATTTTTAACTTGAATGAGAAATCTTCCATTTGGTGGGAAGACATTAGGAACATGAAAGGAGTCCATGAGAAGTACTTGTCATGGAAACAATTTGAGAAATACTTCAAGAAGAAGTACCTGCTAGAAAAGTACTTTTATTGGAATACCAAGGAGTTCTATGAACTCAAGCTAAGACAACTTACCATAGATGAGTACATCAACAAATTTCTCGAGCCGATGAGGTATGTGCCCTACGTAAAGGATGAAAATGTAAATATGCAACGATTTATTAGTGGCTTACCTCAGTCCCACCGAGATAGAATTGAGTTTGATGAGCCAAAGACATTAGAAGATACTATTTGAAAATCAAGGTATTTCTATGAGAAATTCAAGAGTAAGACAAAACCCCATGAAGACTGGAAGAAGAAAAATAATTCGATATTCAAGAAGAAGGGGTTTAAACCCTCGAAATTTAAGAACCCTGGTAAGAGCTCTAGGATGAGCCTTCCTGCCAGAAGTGTGTATCAACAAAATTTTCCATCCCAGAGTGTAAATAAACCATTCAGAGCAGCTCCAAGTAAGACTGATAACAGGTAGAGAGAACCCTTGAAATGTTGGGGTTGTGGAGAGGAACATTTGTTGGGGGTTTGTCCACATAGGAAACATAACCCTGGGAGGGTCTACAACATCCAAGAGGCTACCACATTCAATGATGTGGCTAGGATCCTGCCACAAATTTATGCAACCTTGGATAATAAACAAGATGACCACCAATATTCAGTGGTGGATATGGAAGGTACAATTGCTAACCATCATATTTCCATTTTAATTGACCCTAGTTCTAATTTGAGTTATGCTGCCCCTCAAACTGTTGAGAAATGTAAATTGCAACAAGTTAAACATGTTAAATCATGTCTGGTACAACTATCCACTGGAACCAAAAGAAAAGTAACATAGATCATACCAGCATGGCAATTTGTCATGAATGGGTTTCCCACCGAAGCGGACCTAAACGTACTTCATCTAGGATATTATGACCTATTGATTGGCATGGACTGGATGGCTGCCCACAAAACCAAGTTGGACTGTTACGGTAAAACTTTGGAGTGTAAAAACGAAGAAGGAATAAGGGTAACCCTACAAGATATTTAAAAGCCTGTCTTAGTGAGACAAATATCAACCCTCCAAGTGAAGAAGTATTGTAGAAAGGGATGTCCCTTGTATGCAATACAAGTAATGAAGTATGTTGAGAATGGAAAACCCAGCCTAGAGGAACATCCCATATTGAGAGAATATAAATATGTATTCCCAGAAGAGGTGCCAGGCCTACCTCCAAGAAGGGATATTGACATTTCCATAGAACTTGTACCAGGAGCAGTGCCAATGTTTAGAACACCCTATTGAATGAGTACACCAGAGCTAGTTGAGATCAAACTACAACTGAAGGATATGTGGGGAAAAGGCTACATCTGGCCTAGTGTGTCTCCATGGGGAGAACCACCCTTGTTTGTGAAAAATAAAGATGGCACACTCAGACTGTGCATAGATTATGGACAACTCAATAAGGTGACCATCAAGAATAAGAATCCCTTGCCAAGGATCGATGACTTGTTTGACAAATCAAGGGGTGCTACCATCTTATCCAATATTGACTTGAGGTCTGGATACCATCAGTTCTGAATTAAAGATGAAGACATCCAGAAGACAACCTTTAGGACAAGATATGGTCACTATGAATTTGTGGTGGTGCCATCTGGGCTTACCAATGCACCAACCACTTTTATGTGCTTAATAAATAACGTATTCCTAAAGTTATCGGATATGTTTGTGCTGGTTTTCATTGATAATATCCTAATCTATTCAAAGAATAGGGAAGATCATGAAGAACATCTCAAGCTAGTACTCCAAGTACTAAGAGAACATCAACTCTATGCTAAGCTTAGTAAGTGTGACTTTTTCCATAAACAAGTCCATTACTTAGGCCATATTATTTCTGAGGAAGGAGTGGCAGTTTATCTTAAAAAGATTAAAGCCATCATGGATTGGCCTACCCTAAAGGATGTATATGATATCAGATCCTTTATGGGCCTGGCACGATACTATAGGAGATTCATAAGAGGATTTCCCAAGATTGGTTGCCCAATCACCTCCCTTCAAAAAAAGGGGGTTAAATTCATTTGGGCATCAGAATGTGAAGAAAGATTCCAAGAGCTGAAATACCTTCTAACCAATGCGCATGTACAAAAGATTGTAGATCCAAACAAAGACTTCCTTGTGTGTACACATGCCTACAAGGAAGGGCTCGAAGGAGTCATTATGCAAGAAGGACATGTGATTTGTTACGAGTATAGAAAATTGAATGAGCATGAAATCAATTATGTGACCTATGATATGGAATTGGCTACCATAATGCATGATTTAAAAATGTGGAGGCATTACCTCTTAGGTAGAAGATTTGTACTTATGACAGACCATAGTGGGTTGAGGTATTTGTTTGACCAACCAAAACTCAATGTGAGACAAGCTAGGTGGATGACTCTCCTTAATGAGTTTGATTTTGAAATCAAACATATCAAAGGAAAGGAAAATATGGTGGTTTATGCCCTTAGTAGAAGTATGAAAGTAGTTCACATGGCAACTGTAAGCGCCCGTGAATTAAACGTCCAAGAGAGGGTCAAAACTGCACAAGAAACGTATGCATTTTTCAAGACTGTGACATCATACCTAAAGCAAGAGCCCACATGGATGAAGTATGAAGGTTATCATATGCTTAATGATGACTTGCTGACTTACAAGGGATGATTGTACATTCCAAATTGTGACGACTTGAAGAGGTTCATAATGGATGAATTACACAAGAGACCATATACTGGTCATCCTGGTTATCAGAAAATGATCATGACCACTAGTAAACTATTGTATTGGTCCAGATTGAAAAATGACATAGCTGATTACTTAGCTAAGTGTCTAGAGTGTTAGCAAGTCAAGACAGATCACCGACACCCAACATGGCTGTTGTAGCCCCTACCAATTCCCTAATGGAAATGGGAAACCATCTCCATGTATTTCATCACAGGATTACCAAGATCAACCAAACCGAACGATTCCATCATGGTAGTTGTGGAAAAACTGAGCAAGGTTTCTCACTTCATACTCGTCAAGTCAACTTGCAAGGCAATAGATATTGCCAACATCTTCATGAAAGAGATATTCAAACTGCATGTCATGCTTAAGGAAATTATATCCGACAGAGATACAAATTCTACTTCTGGAAATCTTTGTTTGCTGGTTTTGAAACAAAATTACTCTTTAGTAAATCTGTCACCCTCAAACTAATGGGCAGATAGAGAGGGTAAACCAAGTATTAGAAGACATGTTGAGGATGCATGCAATGCATCAACCCAATAAATGGGAGGAATACCTACCACTGGTATAATTTGATTACAATAATGGCTACCAAGAGTCATTAAAAATGAGTCCTTTTGAAGCCATCTATGGAAGGTAATGCAACATTCCAATCAAATGGAATAACTCAGTAGACAGAGTTACAATCAAGCTATATATGCTAAAGGAAATGGAACACCAAGTGATTCAGATCAGGAAAAATATGAAGTTAGCCCAGGATAGACAAAAGAGTTATGCAGACCTGAAAGGCAACGATGAGAAGAGCTCATAGACTCAACCTACACCTGCACTCAGAGAAATAAACAAACCAATCAGTTGGGGGAAGAAGAAGAAGAAGACCAAGAGGTCTACCTCAAACAAGACATCACTTGTTTTCCACTACTGTAAGAAGAGAGCCCATAACGATACCAACTATGGGTACTTGAAGGCTTCTTCATTCAATGGGAAGAAATTTCATCTTTAGGCATCTTTCTAGAAGAGCCAAGACATATGTTGCAAGCTTTATTACTTTCAAAGGAGGAATGTCAAGAAGTCTTATCCAACCCAACAACAAACTCAGAGGCACATGAAGAAAAGGAATATCTCAAGCAGTCCATACGAAAGTGCCAAGAACTTTTTCCACCACTGCAAGTTGAGTGGAAATTGGGAAGTAAAGTGTTGCTAGCTTCATCCAAAACTTCACCCCATAAATCGCACAACCAAGACTCAAAGAGTGTGGAGAGTGAAGAGCATAAAATATGAAGAGCATATTGCATCTATAATTCAAGGAGATGGAGTCATCCAAGGAGAGATAACATCCTAGGAGGTCCGCATTAACATTCTTTTAGTGCATTTGTTTTCCATTATTGACATTAACCTAGGGCATTTTCCAAGCCTTGAAGACAACCAGTAGAGGCATCCATTTTTCCTACCAATACTCGACAACAAAGGAACAACTCATAATCCTTTGGGTGTTTTCGATCAATTATCTTTCTAACCAAGCCATAGTGGGTTTTATTGATTTCCATTGCACGTTGGTTGTTATTTGTATATTGTACTGAGAACCGAGGCTTAGTAGCCTTTTAGAAGGTAGAGTAGAGTGTTAAATAGAGAACAAGCCTTGCAGCTAGGAGAATATAAAAGAGAACAAAGATCATAAGTAATTCCACAAAGGGATATGTGTTGGTGAATTGAGTGGGATATAAGTCCCTTGTTTATAGATCAACTACTCACAAAATTTGTGATCAACGCTTTTTTTCCTTATTGTCCTGTCTTATTTGTTGAATGGGTTCCATTTTTTTTTTCTTTTCCACAACAACGAAACAATTAATTAGTAATTCACGTGACAATTAAACTCTCTCGTTACACATAAAAAAATCAATGATTACACATGTTTGATGCACATTGTTGTTGGGATAACTCCTCTTGTAATTCAATTATTCTCATTTCATTGACCATATACTCGTAGAATTCTTTAGACATCCCCATTCCCATGTTTCAAATATCACATCATTTGTTCATTGGAATTTTCTTCATCTTCCCGAAAAACAAAAAACACAAGAAAAAATCTAATACTATTTATATGAAAGTAAATATAGCTGAAATATTAATTTGGTAAATTTTGGACTAGTATATACATATTATAGAAAAAAAATGTTAGCAATAACACTTAAATTTTTCTTTTTTATTATTGTATGTATTTCCTATTGCAATTCTCACAAGTCTCATTGATCACTGCTCCAAAAAAGTTTGTTGTAGTTTAAATATAATCCAATTTTTAGATTCATTCGATTGATTTTTGCATTGTAAATGAAAAGAACATCTAGATGTTCTTTCCACTATATCCCTATTAGTTTTATAAAAGTTTCCCCACCTTTCATTAACTTATAACACCACTCTAAATCAATTGAGGACCAATTCATAATCATTTACACACTTCATAATTTTTTTCTTCTTAAGAGGGCCCTCTATTTCCTCATTGTCAGTCCCTACACAACATTCAACATATGCAAAATCGAATGTTTGAAACATGATAGCTATTATTGTTAAGAAGCACATTATTAGTAAAATGTCAAAAAAAACTTCACGTTATCACCTTTTCCCTATTTGCAACATTTCCATAAAACTTCTACGCTCTTTTCCATGCAGATTGCAAACAATCTTATTTAGTTTTTTCAAGTGTTTTCTTTGCATGACACACATTAACTAATACACATCATTTAAATAAAAAAATAATTCAAATATATTACTTTTATGATAAAAATTCAAATAACTTGTCATGTTCTGTTCTTGAGATGTAATTCCCTCGTGCTCTTTGCTATAAATTTTGTCCCTAATATTATCTCAATAAAATCCTTGCATAATGAAATATGAAATAAGTAAAGAATTTCAAGATAAAACTATTTTTAGGTTAGATGGTGTATTTTATATAGTAATACACACCAATGAGTGTGTTCTATATTGTATGCACTGCTAAAATTGAATTTTTTTTTGAAAATAAGACTTAGCCAATATACACTAAAAAATGTGTCGATGCATTTTTACCGTATAGTATGCACAATGAAACTATATTTTTTTAATAAGACATAGCGAAGTGGTGTGCTATACACTAAAAACAAATTGGTGCTCGTTTATTGTATAACATGCATTGCAAAACTTGACATGTTTTTTCTTAATATGACAATGACACATTTTGGGATCCAATACAAGAGGGAAGCAACAAGAAAGCTATGGTTTACAACCACTAGTACATATGGGCTCAAAATGCAACAAAATATTTCCAGGTTTCTATAGTTCGTGGAAAAATGCATTAAATTTTTTTCTTTCTTTTAATTTTGTTTTTGTTTGGCCATGACGTTCGTTTATATAGCGACATATTAAGAAAATTGTCGTTGTATCCATAAATCTTCGTCTCTATAGCGACACTTGTGCCACACGTGCGAACCACACGTGCAATTCAACAATTATTGAATTTTTTCGGGTTGAACTCATTTATTTTCGTTGCTATATCGACGAGCATCGATCTATAAATACATGTCTTTAAGACAAATTTCGACAAATTTGCTATAGTTGCGACAATTTTTCTGGTGATTGTTTGAGTTGTATTTTTTCTGTCATGTACTGGTTTAACACATCCAATTCTCGATCTACATAGCTCGGAATTTAGACTTACAAGGTTAGTATTTTTAATTTTTTTGTCTCTTTTAATATAAAGCCATGTTAAGAAATTTTAATTTCAAAAGTTTTTAACATGAATGTTTTAACCAAATTTATTTTTTTTAATATTTTTTTTTCGAAATTTAACATTGCTACATATATTTCGTGTGATTGAACGTCGAAGTATATGAATTTTTAATTTTTTTTTTTCAATGTTTGAACAAAATTAATTTTTTTAATAATTTTTTCAAAATTTAACATTGCAACATATATTTCCTGTGATTGGACCTCGAAGTATATGAAATTTTAATTTTAATTTTTTTTTCAATGTTTTAACAAAATTTAATTGGTTCTTATAGGCAATTACCGTGTCAAATAAATATACTATGAATGAAAATGCAAGGAGGCTTGCTCAATTTAGAGCGACATTGGAGGCAAAGGGTGATGAAAAATGTTATTTCCCTTGCAATGATTGCGGGGCCTTGCAAACTAGAAGAATTTTAATAACAATAGCTGAAAAAGATTGTAGGGAGAAGGGGAACACTGAAGGGGGTTATGAATATCATCCCTTGCTAAGACGTTATTCAATATATAATGTATTCTTTGTAATAGATCATGTCATGTATTTATCAAATGTTTTATCGTTTTAATATATGTTCTATACACACTAATTTTATTACATTGTTTGTAAATATAAAGACAATGCCCCCAAAATGTCGACCTCTAGAGAGTTATTTGCCAAGTAGTAGCATAAATACTACTTCACAAGGTGAGGAACATGTAGATCAGAATATTGAAGATCGATTTCTTAATGATGATATGGACAAAGATAACGTTATTGATACAAATAAGGAAGATGAGATACATAGATTGATCCAAGACACATTTGCTCCAATGGATGAAGACAACCATGATGATATTCATGATGTTGATCCTCTACTCGAGAAGTCACGGCAACATCTTTATGAATTCTCAACAACAATTCTTCTATATGCTATATTGTTGTAGGTGAACTTGAAGGTTTTGAATGGTTTATTAAACACCTGTCTCACACAGATCCTAAGGTATGTAATGTATTGTTTTTGTCATGCTCACATGTACATAAAGGTTGACTATTTTACCATATTGTTATTGTTAATTAATTCGTAAAGTAGGGGTGCGATATTTATGATTAATATTGTTTACATTGACTTATTTTTTTGAATGGTGTAGATTGTTAAGTGGATTTATATTAGCACCGTCAAATATTTTACCACGCACATATCGAGAAATATTTGTGATTATGAAAGAAATTGGAATGGAGTATCAAACTATTGATGCATGTTCTAATGATCATATCATATACTATAGACAATATGCATCAAAAAATGAATGCCCACAATGTCAAATAAGTAGATATCAAATTTCTCAAGCTAAAAAAAAGGTGCCTCGCAAAGTTCTTTGTTATATTCCCATAATTCCATGTTTCCAACCACTGTTTAGGTGCCAAAGTATAACATAGTTTATGGATTTACATGCAAAGAACATAAGTGAAGACGATGTTCTTCGAATTCCTGTATATGGTTCTGCATTAAAGAACACCAAAGAAAAATGGCCAATCTTTAAAGAATAACATCGTAATGTTAGACTTTCATTGGTAGCTGATGGTGTCAATCCATTTGGAGAGCTTTGTTCTACTTACTCAGTGTGGCCCATTTTTCTTATAAACAATAACCTTCCTCCTTGGATGTCGATAAAGAGAGAGCACACAATGTTTTTTTTTTAACAGAAGCTGGAAAAGATATATTAATCGGTGTGGATAAATCCACTGAGGTTACAAAAAAGGACAACCATGAAGGGTTGTGTTTGAGTTCTTCACTGTGAGGACTATTACAAAAATTGTGGTGTTCAGGTATCCCCTTTGCTTACAAAAAGTGTTGTGTGGAGAAGTTCCTACATATACTCTGCAGTAGGACCCACTTAGATACACGAGCCGACAAAACATAGCGTTGTTTGAGATTATGGGTGACTAGCTTAGGCATTCTTATTCTCGTTGGTGTGCTGCTTGTTTCTCCTGGATTCAGAGAGGGGCACATTCAGATCTGGCAACTGATTAATCGAATTGTACTGAACATTCCTCGAATATCCTTGTTGAGCTTCCGCATTGCTTGTTGGGGGCTGCGTGTCGTCAAGCTTATCCAACCTGAGCTGAAGAGTGTCTATCTGCACCCGATTGGCAATTATTTGACTTCTTTGCGCCTCGCTTTCATCTTGTAGCTTACTGATCAGAAACCTATGCTAGGAAAGAATTTCCATCTCAAACGCCATGTTGGCACTCAACGCTCCCAATTGTTCTCAAAGGTTGCTGCATCCTCCGCATTCAGGTTCCCAATTGTCTTTTGGCCAGGAGTCTGCATCTTCTGGCATGGTATTCTCCTGTTGCATTTCACTGTCACCAGAGGAGAGACCGGATTTGGCCGAATCTTGTGGGTTTTTCATGTGGCCCAGGTGTATAAGCTAACTCATGGGGGACGACTAAGAGGCTTCCCAGTAGGAAGCAGAGGGAGGGGCAAGGGTATGGCAATATGGATACTCCAAGCACTGCAAATAAGTAATTTATAGCACCCGACGACACAAGAAGCTCGCTGATGAATACAAGAATGACTCTAGGGTGGCGAGGGGGATAATATAATAGACAGGGCAGTCTGGAGAGGAAAACGATCGGATAGGATTTCCCACGAGGGCCAAACACAATGTAAGGACGACTACAAGTTTGCTGAGGGGGAAGGTGACAAATGAACCTGCGAGTTTATGGGAAGAGTCCTGTACATAGTACTGACCGATGCCATGGAGGGGCGGCTGACATCAGGGGAGCTGAATCGGTGAGGGAGGTGATAGTCCTGGTCATTATAACCACACTGGCGAGCCAGATACATCGGTTTTCCCATGCGAGAAGAAGATTTCACAGTGCTTGGAGGTGAGATCAGCTTGTACGCTCAAGGTAGATGAATCACGTATGGCACAAGCCATATGGTGCGACAACAGGTTTTCACATGGATGACTGAAAGCGTCCACCCAGCCATGTCGTGACTTTCCTTTCAAGATGGACCCCGACTAAAATGGGTGTGAGTGCTCCCTTTTCACCACACTTGGGTGGAGCTGGCATTGATCCAAACCATGTGGTCGTGGGGGAAGCTTAAGCCCCAAGGGGAGGGACTCCTTTGGCTAGCCAAAATTATCTCTTGGATGCTCATTAATATAAGGTGGTTGGGGTTGAAACTCCGTCGATGTTGAGAGTGCCGAGAGGTGTCCCGATGGCTGCATTGACCATCTTCTCTGCTTTGCTGTTGTTACCGTGGAGGATGTGAAAGAAGGTGAGATTGATTCCTTTGGAGGCCAACCTGGTTCTGTCCAGGATCTGTTTTAAGCTAGGATCTTTGGGGTTTGATCCCTTGACCATCAGTCTTATTATGGTGAGAGAATCTCTGAGGACAACAAGCTTTCTTATTCCCTTGGAATGGTCCAGTTGGACTCCTTTTAATAGAGCATATGCCTCAACTTTGTTGTTGGTATCCATCCCTATATTCCAGTGGTAATGAGACACTGTTTTTCCCCTGGGATTATAGAGGATCCCCCCCACACCTGCCTCCCCTAGGTTTCCTTTAGAAGCTCCGTCGAAGCAAAGAGTATGGGTTTTTTGCTTCTGAATCTAGAGTTCCATGTTGGGAGTGTGATGAAGCTACCAACGTGATCTTGGGGCTACCTGAGGAGACTTAATATCCTTGATATTGAATATTTCTATCCAATCCTTTTCCCAGTCATTCCAGTTTGTTGTATCTTCAATTTTTAGAGGACAAGAACATACCGTTTCAAATAGAAGAAACTTTTCCTTAACTGCTATTGTTTGGGGGGGAGTGATCTTACCTTGAAAGATTTTTCTATTTCTTGCTTTCTAGATCTGCCAGCAAAGAAATTTTGCAAGCGCCCTCCACACTCGTTTCAATACTGACTTGTCCTTGAAGGATCCTCGATAATATTTATCCCAGTTCCCCAGGTTGGGGTGGAGGGAGGAGGGCCATCGTATAAATATAGCTAGGTCTCCGAAGGCAAGGTTCCAACAATTTTTTGCAAAGGGGTAGTCCCATAACAGATGGCTGATATCTTCTTGACTATTGTTACAAAGCGGACAGATGAAGGGACCCAGGTAGCCTCTCTTAATGAGATTATCCCCTGTTAAAATCTTGCCATGAGCTAAAGTCTAGGTGAAGAAGTTGATTTTTGGAAAGGAGTCTCGGTTCTAGATATTTTTCCATTTTGCTGAGGGATGATGTCCATCCGTGTTCTCGAGGAGCTGGTTGTATATTGTTGTTACTGAGTATCCTTGGCTCCCCCATCCCCTAATGTCTAGCCATGTTTTTTGGATGGGCATTGCCCCTTTTAGTAGCTTGAGCAGGCTTTGAGTCTGTTCTGTTAAATGTTGGGGGATATTCCCTAAGTTCCAATCTTTCCAACTACCATTATCATTCCAAGCTGAGATATCAAGCAGAGTACGCCTTCTTAGACCAAGCATCCAACATTTTAGATCTGAGAGGTTTTCGTCTCTAGGGTTGAAGGTTACCCCAAAGATCTCATCCTGCCAGTTTTTTATTGTTTTTCCATTTCCCAGAATCCAAGAAAGGCACTGTCTGAAAAAGGGGGCAACTCCCTTTATTAGTTTCCAGATTTGGGATCCTGTATGGTGGGGATGTGGATTGTCCATGCTTCTTTTTCTTTTTCCTAGTTTGTACTTGCTTGTGATCGCCTGCTTCCACTAGTCATTGTCCCCTGAGATTAGTCTCCATAAATGTTTGGCTCCCATTGTCGAGTTCGTGATTTCGAGGTCTCGGATGCCCAGGCCTCCCTTAGATTTCGGCTGGGTGACTATTTCCCACTTTACCAGGTTGATTTTTTGTGATTTGAGGTCCCTCCCTGCCATAAAAATTTTCAAATGAGTTGACTCAATGCTTGAAGAATTCCCTTTGGGGTAAGGAGGGTGGAGAATTGAAACATGGGAAGGGCCAAAAGGACAGACTTGATTAAGACCACCCTACCCGCTGGGTTTAGCCATCGGAGAGAGCACACAATGTTGGAAATGATTGTTCCATGTATTTAATTAACTTGTCTTTATTTACTTTAAAGTATGACATCATAATTCATTTCTTTGTTTCGTGCATGATAATTATATCTTTTATATATAAGGACGTATAACTAAATATAATTAATGTATGTTGAACCAATTAGTTAAGTACCAAGTTAAAGATATGAATGTATATATTGAGCCTTTTATCGATAAGATGCTAAAGTTATGGGCTGACATCACTATGTATGACATATCTAGACCAATAGGGAAAAAAAATCTCAATTCCATGGAATACTTGCATCGACAATTCATGATGTTCTTGGGTTATCACATTTTTGTGGTATGTAACTTTATGTTGCACTTCAACATTATATAATTTTTTGAAAATATCATGCATTTTTTAAAATTGTAATCCTAATTTGCTACATTAATTCATATATCTTGCAGGTATTCAAACAAAGGGTAAATTTGCATG
>SNQJ01S0083082.1:34990-46210 GCA_010110895.2 Picea sitchensis
GGTTAATGTAAGATCCAAGCAGTCGTCAAAAATGAAAGGAAAATGATGCATATATCTAAAGGTTATAATGACCAAATATGACACATACCATGATACCTGGACCAATTACCTCATGGATCAAGAGTCTTCTCCGATACAAGTCCAAGCCGAAGGTGATGGATACTGCTACTGATAGGACAAGTTTGATGAAGAAGAAGAACGATGGGCCCTCCAGGGCCATGCTCAGGTCAACCCTGCTCTCGGTACTCCATGTCTAGGACCTGTGGGCCTCAAGACATGATCTCCTAGTTATCCCTAGAAATCGGGGATAACATGGCCAACATTGAAATTTATTCAAACTATTCATGTATGCATCAAAATTTGATGTAGTTAGACTAGACACGTGCCTTGACGTTATGGGAGGGTTTCAAGACTCAAGGATATATGATGTCCCCACATAATATTTAATATGGTCCATGTTTGTATCAACGTTCATCATGGATGTATCATTGTCATCATTTGGCATTTCCATTTGTAGAATATTTGTCAGATTTCTCTTGAAATGTCATGGAACTTCCAATACACCCATCACAAATGTCATCCACCAACCCTACATAGTGAGCAATGAATGGGGCCAACATTGAAATTTCTTCAAACTATGCTTGTATGTGTCGAAATTTGATGTGGTTAGACTAGACACATGCCTTGAAGGTATGGGATGGTTCCAAGACTCAAGGATGTCTGATGTCCCCAAATAATCTTTGATATCATCCAGTACATTTTCATCAACATTCATCATGGACGTATCATTTCCATTTATAGAATCTTTGTTGGAACTCTCTTGAAATATCATGGAACTTCCAATACACCCATCATAAATGTCTTCCACCGATCCCACACAGTGGGCACTGAATGGGGCCAATGTTGAAATTTCTTCAATTTGTGCATGTGTCGAAATTTGACATGGTTAGACTAGATGCATTCCTTGATGGTATGAGAGGGTTTTAAGACTCAAGTATGACTGATGTCCCCATATAACCTTCAAGATCATCTATGTTTGCATCAATATTCATCATGCATGTCGATCTCATTGTCATCATTCATCATTCCCTTCTACATAATCTTTGTCGGAACTCCCTTGAAATGCCTTGAAACTCCCAACATGCCCTTCACCAATGTCATCCACCGACCCCACACAATGAGCAGTGAATGGGGCCAATGTTGAAATTTCTTGGAAATGTGACTGTATGCATCAAAATTTGACATGGTTAGACTAGACACATGCCTTGACAGTATGGGATTGTTTCAAGACTCAAGTATGTCTGATTTCTCGAGTCAGTAACCTTTGTATTCCTCATCCATGATTTCCTCAGTTAGTCACCTTTGTTATATTATATTCTACACCTCATGTTGGTCTTCAAAGTTCCCTTATACCTTGATTTCGACAGAACTTTAGCTCATATGATGTCTTGGTTACTAGGTGTAATCCCTAGAGATGATGATTGATTCTATGCAATTGACTTAATTTCTAGTTTTAATCCCACTTCTTCATTCTAGTGAACATCACTAGATGCAATGAGTGCTAAGTGGAATATTAAAAATCATGTGAAATTGGTCAATTGTCACTAATACCCATGGGATAGGGGTCATAGATTAATGACTTACTATACATATAATCACATACCTCGTACATTTCAACATTTAAAGATCATTCATCTTCTTCTTCATCCAAATCAACATATGTATTATGCTATAGTTCAGAATCAATAATGTTGAAAGGATCGTTCATTTCAACATCATCATCAACGTCATTTTCATTATCATCATTGATATCATCAATGAGAACATTGTCTGCTACATTTGGATGATCAAATTCTTCAGCTTCTTCATCTGACATATCTGCAACCACCTACTTCTGGTCTACGTCATTGTATTCTTCTTCAATATTATCTTCTTCCTCTACATGATTATACTTTATTGGTCTTCCTCTTGGAACATATCTAACAACGTATGACCAGCCTGCTTTACTTTGTACCTCTGAGTAAAAGACTTGCTCACATTGACTTGGAAGAACATAAGGCTATGTACCCGGTTCAAATGACCTTGTATTAACCATGGTAAATCCATTAGGATGCTCAATAATAATTATTTCAGGATCACGTTCATGCATCTGTAGCATGTACGATTTGACCTCAAACAAAACTATTTTAAAGGAATTAAAATCACATTGAATTATATCCTCCAAATACCCATAGTACCTATTTTCAGTTTCTTCTAGATGCCTGTCACTTCTAGAAGAAACATTAGTGACCTTAAACACTGCAATTATCCCGCAATCCGAGGTTTTCATCTTATCATCCAAGTTTTTGATACGAAATTTACGACCATTACACCATATAGCCTTGTGGTGTTTCAACTACAACATGGACAACAAGTAAAAAAATGCATTGTCAATTAATAAACGTCATATAATATGGACTTAGTAAATATATATTTCAAAAAATAAACAAACCAAATACATTGATATAATGGGAAATAACTATAAAAATGTGGGTAAATATACTTTCCTTTTTATCTTTTAAACCAAAGGCTAAATCAATTTCCCTTTGCATTATATCGGGAAATTCATGTCAATAACAATGCATTTTTTTAATCATCTTACTGACCCCTTCCCATGATAAACTATCATAGTATTATTTACATCGTTCTATCTAATCCTCCATCCCACTCTCAACCAACTATATGAAAAAATAACAATTCAATATCATTAATTAGCTTTCAATGAGTATGTTAATTTAAAATTGAAAAGTTAAATGTATAATATATTAAATCTACAAAATCTAATTATCTTTCACGGTCCTCATTCTACCTTTCTCCAATAGGACCTCCCCTTCAAATTTGTCAATGGGGTCGAGATGCCAAATGCGAGGCACATTCATATTTTCTGCTAATTTAGGAAGATATTGACTAATATACACCATGCATTGATATACCATATATCCCTCCAACATAGAACCCTTAGGACATTCTCTTTGTCTAACAAAATCCTTCAATGACTTCAACTGCCTCTCCACCATCCACATCAACCTTGTGTGTATTGGTCCACATAATTCAATCTCCTCAACTTGGTGTATGAGGTAGTGTTCTTGTGCATTAAAAAATATTGGAGGTAGATACTTTTGTATTTCACACTTAGTCAGGGAATTTCTCTCTTCCAATACCTTATATCTTCTTTATGGATTTACTTATATGAAAGCCACCTACAAATGATGCAACAAAATAACAGGTTTGAACAATATCAAGGCATACATAAAATTGCAGATAAAACACAATATGTCAATAAGTTCCACTACAAAGCATTGAAGAAACATTTTCCATATAAAACTACATTACTTACCTCATGTATTTGCCAATATTATGTATAACTTGTTTTATGTTGTTGTCAAAGCTGTCTGGGCGAGATAGAGGTAGAACATATTGTAACAAAAAAGAAAATCATTAATATCTATTCCCAAATAAAACAAAAAAATTACTAAAAATATGTATACTAATATGGAAATATACCTAATAATTACCTTAATGAATGTGTGTCAATCATGTGTTTTAACCCCACCAAAATCACCTTTTTTCACTAAGATATTTTGTATGTTCGACGAAAACCCCGTCAAAAACCTAATTTTTCGAATGACCTTTTTTACAACATTGCTCGGTTGCTCTGTCAATAACCATGGAAGACTAATATTTTGTTCTTGACCATCACCATTAGAATTAATAATCACACTTTGTAATGCGTGATTAGCTTCCCATATGTCGCTACAAATCTTTCCAGATCTTTCTTTGTCAGTCCTTCCATCTAAGATTCACCATAACAATTCTATTATATTCTTCCTGATATGCATTATATCAAACAGATGAACTATTTGTAGGTTCTCGTAGTAGGGAAACCTACTGAATTGTATGGGGTAACTTTTCATTCCTCGTGGAAGGCCATTCGTGCCTTAACGACATTCATGAAACATAATCGAAATCACATTAACACTAATTAATCAATATAGCTATGTACCGCGCTAAACAAAATTCACTAAAAAAAGTCATAAGATTTATATATATGATACATAAATAATTTGCATACCTTGACAATTTCTATTATATTCCAACTTCCATAGGTGAGGTGTCATTCTTCAAGGTTTTTTTCCACACTCTTCTTTACCATTTAATTTTGCTTTCTTGGTAGTTTGATAACTATGGTTATTAGGCAGAAAGTGTCTATACTCATCAAACACCTCCTTTCCTAAACTTCTTGAACGACGAGATTTTATCCTAGGACCACAAACTAGACATGCAAATTTACCCTTTGTTTGAATACCTGCAAGATATATGAATTAATGTAGCAAATTAGGATTACAATTTTAAAAAATGCATGATATTTTCAAAAAATTATATAATGTTGAAGTGCAACATAAAGTTACATACCACAAAAATGTGATAACCCAAGAACATCATGAATTGTCGATGCAAGTATTCCATGGAATTGAGATTTTTTTTCCCTATTGGTCTAGATATGTCATACATAGTGATGTCAGCCCATAACTTTAGCATCTTATCGATAAAAGGCTCAATATATACATTCATATCTTTAACTTGGTACTTAACTAATTGGTTCAACATACATTAATTATATTTAGTTATACGTCCTTATATATAAAAGATATAATTATCATGCACGAAACAAAGAAATGAATTATGATGTCATACTTTAAAGTAAATAAAGACAAGTTAATTAAATACATGGAACAATCATTTCCAACATTGTGTGCTCTCTCCGATGGCTAAACCCAGCGGGTAGGGTGGTCTTAATCAAGTCTGTCCTTTTGGCCCTTCCCATGTTTCAATTCTCCACCCTCCTTACCCCAAAGGGAATTCTTCAAGCATTGAGTCAACTCATTTGAAAATTTTTATGGCAGGGAGGGACCTCAAATCACAAAAAATCAACCTGGTAAAGTGGGAAATAGTCACCCAGCCGAAATCTAAGGGAGGCCTGGGCATCCGAGACCTCGAAATCACGAACTCGACAATGGGAGCCAAACATTTATGGAGACTAATCTCAGGGGACAATGACTAGTGGAAGCAGGCGATCACAAGCAAGTACAAACTAGGAAAAAGAAAAAGAAGCATGGACAATCCACATCCCCACCATACAGGATCCCAAATCTGGAAACTAATAAAGGGAGTTGCCCCCTTTTTCAGACAGTGCCTTTCTTGGATTCTGGGAAATGGAAAAACAATAAAAAACTGGCAGGATGAGATCTTTGGGGTAACCTTCAACCCTAGAGACGAAAACCTCTCAGATCTAAAATGTTGGATGCTTGGTCTAAGAAGGCGTACTCTGCTTGATATCTCAGCTTGGAATGATAATGGTAGTTGGAAAGATTGGAACTTAGGGAATATCCCCCAACATTTAACAGAACAGACTCAAAGCCTGCTCAAGCTACTAAAAGGGGCAATGCCCATCCAAAAAACATGGCTAGACATTAGGGGATGGGGGAGCCAAGGATACTCAGTAACAACAATATACAACCAGCTCCTCGAGAACACGGATGGACATCATCCCTCAGCAAAATGGAAAAATATCTAGAACCGAGACTCCTTTCCAAAAATCAACTTCTTCACCTAGACTTTAGCTCATGGCAAGATTTTAACAGGGGATAATCTCATTAAGAGAGGCTACCTGGGTCCCTTCATCTGTCCGCTTTGTAACAATAGTCAAGAAGATATCAGCCATCTGTTATGGGACTACCCCTTTGCAAAAAATTGTTGGAACCTTGCCTTCGGAGACCTAGCTATATTTATACGATGGCCCTCCTCCCTCCACCCCAACCTGGGGAACTGGGATAAATATTATCGAGGATCCTTCAAGGACAAGTCAGTATTGAAACGAGTGTGGAGGGCGCTTGCAAAATTTCTTTGCTGGCAGATCTAGAAAGCAAGAAATAGAAAAATCTTTCAAGGTAAGATCACTCCCCCCCAAACAATAGCAGTTAAGGAAAAGTTTCTTCTATTTGAAACGGTATGTTCTTGTCCTCTAAAAATTGAAGATACAACAAACTGGAATGACTGGGAAAAGGATTGGATAGAAATATTCAATATCAAGGATATTAAGTCTCCTCAGGTAGCCCCAAGATCACGTTGGTAGCTTCATCACACTCCCAACATGGAACTCTAGATTCAGAAGCAAAAAACCCATACTCTTTGCTTCGACGGAGCTTCTAAAGGAAACCTAGGGGAGGCAGGTGTGGGGGGGATCCTCTATAATCCCAGGGGAAAAACAGTGTCTCATTACCACTGGAATATAGGGATGGATACCAACAACAAAGTTGAGGCATATGCTCTATTAAAAGGAGTCCAACTGGACCATTCCAAGGGAATAAGAAAGCTTGTTGTCCTCAGAGATTCTCTCACCATAATAAGACTGATGGTCAAGGGATCAAACCCCAAAGATCCTAGCTTAAAACAGATCCTGGACAGAACCAGGTTGGCCTCCAAAGGAATCAATCTCACCTTCTTTCACATCCTCCACGGTAACAACAGCAAAGCAGAGAAGATGGTCAATGCAGCCATCGGGACACCTCTCGGCACTCTCAACATCGACGGAGTTTCAACCCCAACCACCTTATATTAATGAGCATCCAAGAGATAATTTTGGCTAGCCAAAGGAGTCCCTCCCCTTGGGGCTTAAGCTTCCCCCACGACCACATGGTTTGGATCAATGCCAGCTCCACCCAAGTGTGGTGAAAAGGGAGCACTCACACCCATTTTAGTCGGGGTCCATCTTGAAAGGAAAGTCACGACATGGCTGGGTGGACGCTTTCAGTCATCCATGTGAAAACCTGTTGTCGCACCATATGGCTTGTGCCATACGTGATTCATCTACCTTGAGCGTACAAGCTGATCTCACCTCCAAGCACTGTGAAATCTTCTTCTCGCATGGGAAAACCGATGTATCTGGCTCGCCAGTGTGGTTATAATGACCAGGACTATCACCTCCCTCACCGATTCAGCTCCCCTGATGTCAGCCGCCCCTCCATGGCATCGGTCAGTACTATGTACAGGACTCTTCCCATAAACTCGCAGGTTCATTTGTCACCTTCCCCCTCAGCAAACTTGTAGTCGTCCTTACATTGTGTTTGGCCCTCGTGGGAAATCCTATCCGATCGTTTTCCTCTCCAGACTGCCCTGTCTATTATATTATCCCCCTCGCCACCCTAGAGTCATTCTTGTATTCATCAGCGAGCTTCTTGTGTCGTCGGGTGCTATAAATTACTTATTTGCAGTGCTTGGAGTATCCATATTGCCATACCCTTGCCCCTCCCTCTGCTTCCTACTGGGAAGCCTCTTAGTCGTCCCCCATGAGTTAGCTTATACACCTGGGCCACATGAAAAACCCACAAGATTCGGCCAAATCCGGTCTCTCCTCTGGTGACAGTGAAATGCAACAGGAGAATACCATGCCAGAAGATGCAGACTCCTGGCCAAAAGACAATTGGGAACCTGAATGCGGAGGATGCAGCAACCTTTGAGAACAATTGGGAGCGTTGAGTGCCAACATGGCGTTTGAGATGGAAATTCTTTCCTAGCATAGGTTTCTGATCAGTAAGCTACAAGATGAAAGCGAGGCGCAAAGAAGTCAAATAATTGCCAATCGGGTGCAGATAGACACTCTTCAGCTCAGGTTGGATAAGCTTGACGACACGCAGCCCCCAACAAGCAATGCGGAAGCTCAACAAGGATATTCGAGGAATGTTCAGTACAATTCGATTAATCAGTTGCCAGATCTGAATGTGCCCCTCTCTGAATCCAGGAGAAACAAGCAGCACACCAACGAGAATAAGAATGCCTAAGCTAGTCACCCATAATCTCAAACAACGCTATGTTTTGTCGGCTCGTGTATCTAAGTGGGTCCTACTGCAGAGTATATGTAGGAACTTCTCCACACAACACTTTTTGTAAGCAAAGGGGATACCTGAACACCACAATTTTTGTAATAGTCCTCACAGTGAAGAACTCAAACACAACCCTTCATGGTTGTCCTTTTTTGTAACCTCAGTGGATTTATCCACACCGATTAATATATCTTTTCCAGCTTCTGTTAAAAAAAAAACATTGTGTGCTCTCTCTTTATCGACATCCAAGGAGGAAGGTTATTGTTTATAAGAAAAATGGGCCACACTGAGTAAGTAGAACAAAGCTCTCCAAATGGATTGACACCATCAGCTACCAATGAAAGTCTAACATTACGATGTTATTCTTTAAAGATTGGCCATTTTTCTTTGGTGTTCTTTAATGCAGAACCATATACAGGAATTCGAAGAACATCGTCTTCACTTATGTTCTTTGCATGTAAATCCATAAACTATGTTATACTTTGGCACCTAAACAGTGGTTGGAAACATGGAATTATGGGAATATAACAAAGAACTTTGCGAGGCACCTTTTTTTTAGCTTGAGAAATTTGATATCTACTTATTTGACATTGTGGGCATTCATTTTTTGATGCATATTGTCTATAGTATATGATATGATCATTAGAACATGCATCAATAGTTTGATACTCCATTCCAATTTCTTTCATAATCACAAATATTTCTCGATATGTGCGTGGTAAAATATTTGACGGTGCTAATATAAATCCACTTAACAATCTACACCATTCAAAAAAATAAGTCAATGTAAACAATATTAATCATAAATATCGCACCCCTACTTTACGAATTAATTAACAATAACAATATGGTAAAATAGTCAACCTTTATGTACATGTGAGCATGACAAAAACAATACATTACATACCTTAGGATCTGTGTGAGACAGGTGTTTAATAAACCATTCAAAACCTTCAAGTTCACCTACAACAATATAGCATATAGAAGAATTGTTGTTGAGAATTCATAAAGATGTTGCCGTGACTTCTCGAGTAGAGGATCAACATCATGAATATCATCATGGTTGTCTTCATCCATTGGAGCAAATGTGTCTTGGATCAATCTATGTATCTCATCTTCCTTATTTGTATCAATAACGTTATCTTTGTCCATATCATCATTAAGAAATCGATCTTCAATATTCTGATCTACATGTTCCTCACCTTGTGAAGTAGTATTTATGCTACTACTTGGCAAATAACTCTCTAGAGGTCGACATTTTGGGGGCATTGTCTTTATATTTACAAACAATGTAATAAAATTAGTGTGTATAGAACATATATTAAAACGATAAAACATTTGATAAATACATGACATGATCTATTACAAAGAATACATTATATATTGAATAACGTCTTAGCAAGGGATGATATTCATAACCCCCTTCAGTGTTCCCCTTCTCCCTACAATCTTTTTCAGCTATTGTTATTAAAATTCTTCTAGTTTGCAAGGCCCCGCAATCATTGCAAGGGAAATAACATTTTTCATCACCCTTTGCCTCCAATGTCGCTCTAAATTGAGCAAGCCTCCTTGCATTTTCATTCATAGTATATTTATTTGACACGGTAATTGCCTATAAGAACCAATTAAATTTTGTTAAAACATTGAAAAAAAAATTAAAATTAAAATTTCATATACTTCGAGGTCCAATCACAGGAAATATATGTTGCAATGTTAAATTTTGAAAAAATTATTAAAAAAATTAATTTTGTTCAAACATTGAAAAAAAAAAATTAAAAATTCATATACTTCGACGTTCAATCACACGAAATATATGTAGCAATGTTAAATTTCGAAAAAAAAATATTAAAAAAAATAAATTTGGTTAAAACATTCATGTTAAAAACTTTTGAAATTAAAATTTCTTAACATGGCTTTATATTAAAAGAGACAAAAAAATTAAAAATACTAACCTTGTAAGTCTAAATTCCGAGCTATGTAGATCGAGAATTGGATGTGTTAAACCAGTACATGACAGAAAAAATACAACTCAAACAATCACCAGAAAAATTGTCGCAACTATAGCAAATTTGTCGAAATTTGTCTTAAAGACATGTATTTATAGATCGATGCTCGTCGATATAGCAACGAAAATAAATGAGTTCAACCCGAAAAAATTCAATAATTGTTGAATTGCACGTGTGGTTCGCACGTGTGGCACAAGTGTCGCTATAGAGACGAAGATTTATGGATACAACGACAATTTTCTTAATATGTCGCTATATAAACGAACGTCATGGCCAAACAAAAACAAAATTAAAAGAAAGAAAAAAATTTAATGCATTTTTCCACGAACTATAGAAACCTGGAAATATTTTGTTGCATTTTGAGCCCATATGTACTAGTGGTTGTAAACCATAGCTTTCTTGTTGCTTCCCTCTTGTATTGGATCCCAAAATGTGTCATTGTCATATTAAGAAAAAACATGTCAAGTTTTGCAATGCATGTTATACAATAAACGAGCACCAATTTGTTTTTAGTGTATAGCACACCACTTCGCTATGTCTTATTAAAAAAATATAGTTTCATTGTGCATACTATACGGTAAAAATGCATCGACACATTTTTTAGTGTATATTGGCTAAGTCTTATTTTCAAAAAAAAATTCAATTTTAGCAGTGCATACAATATAGAACACACTCATTGGTGTGTATTACTATATAAAATACACCATCTAACCTAAAAATAGTTTTATCTTGAAATTCTTTACTTATTTCATATTTCATTATGCAAGGATTTTATTGAGATAATATTAGGGACAAAATTTATAGCAAAGAGCACGAGGGAATTACATCTCAAGAACAGAACATGACAAGTTATTTGAATTTTTATCATAAAAGTAATATATTTGAATTATTTTTTTATTTAAATGATGTGTATTAGTTAATGTGTGTCATGCAAAGAAAACACTTGAAAAAACTAAATAAGATTGTTTGCAATCTGCATGGAAAAGAGCGTAGAAGTTTTATGGAAATGTTGCAAATAGGGAAAAGGTGATAACGTGAAGTTTTTTTTGACATTTTACTAATAATGTGCTTCTTAACAATAATAGCTATCATGTTTCAAACATTCGATTTTGCATATGTTGAATGTTGTGTAGGGACTGACAATGAGGAAATAGAGGGCCCTCTTAAGAAGAAAAAAATTATGAAGTGTGTAAATGATTATGAATTGGTCCTCAATTGATTTAGAGTGGTGTTATAAGTTAATGAAAGGTGGGGAAACTTTTATAAAACTAATAGGGATATAGTGGAAAGAACAT
>SNQJ01S0083083.1:0-10215 GCA_010110895.2 Picea sitchensis
GAATTTTTTAGCCAATTTTGTATAGTTTTGGCCCTTTTGTTGTGCTGTGGAGTTAATCCTTGTGCCGTGAATGACTGTTTTTCTGTGTTGATGATGCGGAGTTCTTGTCGCCCTGTGCGGACGAAATTTCAGTGATAACAATGGTCTAGATCCTTCTTTGCAGAAGTCAGTTCCCTTTTATCTCACTTTTCTCGATCCATCATGGCATCAATGATAGCCATCCCTGTGTTGATTAGCTGATATGTGTTCATGTTTTCTGTGCTGAGCAACTTCTCTTTTGTGGTGATGAGAATTGCGATGTCCAGCGTGAGCCTCCTTTTCTTGGTTTTTCTCCTCATGATGGATTTCCTCTTCATTTCGTAAGAAATTTCCTATATATCAGTGACCTCATCAATGGGCTCATGAATTTTTTGGTCTCCCCAGGTCAGAGTGTTTCCCAAGCTACCTGCCATGTATATTTTCTCTAGGACCGTCTCTTTTACTTCTTTAATAGGGGAAGCTTCCATATGTTCCAATTGCTCGAGCTCCGTTTGGTGTTCATCAGCTAGTGAGGTATCAAATTTAATTGGAGAGACAGTTAGAGGCTCAAAACTTACTTGGTGATCGGTTGTTGATTTGTCGATCTTTAGTTGTTGCAGTTCCTCTTCTTGTTCACTAGAACCTAGCTCATCCCTGGGGTTGTATTTTGGGGTCCTTGATAGGTTGAGAATTTCAGTGTATAAGGTTATCTCGGCCTCATGGTATCCCTGCAGAGGGTTTGGAATTGATTCATAAGGTGTTGGAGTAGATTTTCCCTTGGTTCTTTCTCCTCTGTAATTGGTATTAGATTTATAAGCGAGACCTCCAAACTCTCTTCATCATCATAGATAGTAATTAGATAAAAAAGGGTATTAGACACACCCGTTTCATGTAGTGTTCTTGGAATCTCACGTGGGTTGGAATAGTAACTGACAATCTGGCCTGTGGTGACAAAACTTTGGGGTTTTTTGGATCGATGGTTTTCTCCAGTGCAATTGATTCTGAGCCATTTAGCTCTTCTCTGATGTTGATTGGTGTTGGCATAGGGGCATACCTAATGTTCAACTCTTCAACAACGCACCAACAAAACCCTAACTATCGACCCTTTCAGCAACACCTACGAAACAGATGAAGTCTCACTCGAGGTAGAGGTAGGGGTGGTTGCAGGACTCAGATGTCTGCAACCTTAGCTAGGACATAGATTTGTGATTGTAACACCTTAACAAAGCACTTAGAAGTTATTATTCATCAGTATGTAACCTTAGTTCACAGCGCAATAAACCCTAATAACAGGGCATCACAGTATTCATCCAGATCTAGTATATTCAAGAACTAAGCATATCAACACAAATCAGATATAATATTCAATCACATTACTAAGAACTAAGCTATCATATCATGTCCATCTAAGCATACATTACTACACTAAGAATTAACCATATGAACAATAAACAATAACAATGCACAAAGAAACCATAACACAGGATATACGTGGTTCATCCCCAACCCAGGGCTACATCCACCAACTCTTCTTCTTTTTATTATCTTCAGTCAACCATCTACATGCACAGAGCCATAAGATCCTACTCCGCATAGGATAGGAGATCTGTGTGCCCTCAGCCAGATCCTCCTTCCCTAAGTTAGGTTACAACACCAAGCCTTTACACTATCTCTTACAATCACTTGCACTTAGCCTTGTAGGCTTCACACAATACGCAGAAAGCATGTAAAACTATCACTTGCACTTAGCACATCATCACATAGATGTATATATCATCCTTTGCGTCTCTTCTTACATCACCTAGACATCTATTTATACATTACAAAATGGGCCTAAACATGAGTAAACCCATGGGCCGACATCCCCATACCTGTTACATAAGCCCAAAACCCAAAAATACCTAAACAAGGGGCTGAGATATCGCGATCTCTGCTTCAAATTGCACTCCATCTTCAACAACCTATCAAAGTCCCAAAATAGGTCAAACCTAACCAAGGATCTCCAAAACTTGGTCCAGGGCCAACAATTGGGTCAACTGGGGTGATCCTTATAGGTTCTATTAGTTGAGGATCATTTTTGAACTTCTCGATGACTCTTTGAGCTTCTAATAACAATATCCCTCTCCTCTGTGCCTCTGTGGCTATTTTTGAGTTTCTCTATTTTTGTCTCTAACCCTGAGGGATTATTGAGATGTCTATTCTATCATTTCAACTTGCTAATCCATACTCATACCTTTGAACCTAGTCATATTTGGGTTATCTTTTCTCTGTAGTACCTCCTCCCAGTCCTATGCACATTTTGTAAAGCTCTCATCTTCAAACTTATCATTTTCATATGGCTAGAAGGAAGAGACTAGTGAAGCATGCTGAAGAACTAGGCCTTTAGGGTCATGTTTGAAAAATCAGCCTGTTGGGAATATGTATTCCAGCAGGCTCAAACCCTATTTTTTATCTTGCACAATATTCTTCACTATGAAAAACCCTACATGTAAACCATAGGGTATGCACATTCATTTCTTGTCTTTAACAAAAGTGGCATTATAGCCCTGTAGGAAGGTCTGGCAACAAATTTATCCTACAATGAGCCGGTCTTGGATGTGAGTGGGGAATAAATGTGGTACGTCAGTGGCCCCAAACACCCTGATATAACTTGTGTTTTCATTTAGGTACTAGTGGCATACCTTTGAAATCAATTTCTTGGTCTCTACAGACAGTCTTGGGCATTCTTTCTTGAAAATGATAAAATAAACCCGAGCTATGAATTCATCGTAGATGAGAGCATAATATTTTGTGTACTTGTTTTCCCACAGGATGCTGAAGTATACATGTAAAGGTAGCTCGATGATGTGCCAGCGAAGACATTCCTTGTGAAGATCACGTCTAGAATATATGAATCCATGTGAAAATTGGGTGCTTCTCCTTCCTTTAGTGTCTGAGCCTACAATATGCTGGTGCTCAATTGTTTAGAGATGATCGCTCCCCATTCAAAGCTGATTCTAGAAATGGCCATAGTGTATGCTCGGGGCATCCATGCCTCCAATAACTTAGTGCAATCTTTCTCCCCGTATAATCTAAAAATTAGATCCATTAGGTAAATGTATGGATCCCTTAGATTGGATGTCCCATACTAGTCGTTGCTCTAATTTGTGAATTTCTTGTCTTCCTTCCACCTGGAGGCCATTAATCAACTGGTGTCATGGAATTCATAGAAATTAACTACTAAATCTGTGTTTAACTTTTCCTCTGGGTCCATGATATTGTAATATTTATGTACCTATGTCAGGAGAAAAACACCAACACATCCACCATTGTCATCATTGACTAGGAACTTCGTCGCATCTGTATGATCGACTTTCCAACCTAGAATCTCAATACAGGGAAAGACAACGGTTCAACATGCTACCATATGTAGGCATGACTACTGGATGTTTGGAAAAACCTGGTCGTCGAGCGCCCTTACATTCAGGTCACTGTGGGGAATAAACTCTGGGTAATCTTCCCGGTTAATTTTGTTGAAAAAATCTACCCATTGTGGGAGAATTATATTTGATCCAGTTCTTTCTTTGGTATCTCCAAAATCCAAGGGCTGAGAAAATGCCTTCTTAGTTGATTTCTTAATGATTGGTTTTTCTCTAGCAGAAAATTCCAACTGTCTCGCAACACCGGGAAAAGATCCTTTGCTGACCTCTGCTTCCTTCAATTTTGGTGCCCTTGGCGAGCGTTTGGTCGTTTTCTTCCTTGGAGGCATGTTTCCTTGCAAAGGGAATAGAGTTAGACACCGTTTTGTAGAGAGAATACTGATATATAAAAAATGTGGCCGCTGAAATAATAAAATTAACACATACCCCTTCTTCGCATTAGCTTAACTCGGTTTTAAAATTATGAGAATCAAGCGCAACTCTTGAGACACTCTCTTCTCTTCTTCGACTACTCTGGAAATGAGAAATTTTTGTGCGAAATGTTTAGGTTCAAAGCTGTCTTAGTGATTTAAACGCATAGAATACTTACCTTGTCACACTAGTTCTTCAATTTGTGGTGTAAGTGTGGTTCTACAAAATCTGTTGCTAGATCCACATTATGCTTGAGATTAAATGTAGTCGCAGTCTGGTGGCACATGCGTGGGCTATAATGTGGTTCATCGGAAATTTAAAATTCCCGTTATTTGAAAGATGCACAGGGTAGCAATGTATGCAGAGAGAAACATTTATTGGCCTATTAAATGGAAAAAATCGATGTTCTTTTGTGTTGAAAACATCCCATCATTCCACTAATTTAAACAAGTGGATTGGGAGTCGACACTTTTCTTTAGACAATGTTAGTTGATATCTCTTGGAAAAAACTCCGATGTTGATCCATCTTGTCATACAACACTGATGTGGAAATGATGACCTGAAAGTGTGACTAAGACACAGGGAAACCTAAGGTGACTCGGGATGAAACTAGGCCATACGAAATGCCTATGTAGAAAAGATACGTGGCGCTTGAGATTGGTTCCTTGTTTTAAGAGTGTTATTCAGAATCAAATATTTTAATTAGATAAGCATTTTAACAAACAGGTCCTACCCTATCGATGTTGAAAAAGTATCAAGGATCGATGATCGACGATAAGTTTAGACAAGTGTTCCCGGATTACCCCCCTTGAAACTTTTCGATGCCAAAATGCATCGGGGATCGGTGATCGACGAAGTGTCAATAAGAAAATATTCCATGATTTAAAACTTTGATATTCACTGACCCCAAACAAGCACATCAGTAATCGGTTATTGGAGGTTTGTCACAGCCCAAATCGATGTTTATCCCTCTCATATTTCGTCGACGTCGATGGTATATCAGCCATTTCCTGAATCTTATCTGCGAACAACCAGCGCATATCTACTTTGGGTTTTACCAACGCCAATGATACATAGGTGATCGAAGATTATTGTTACTATGTGGTGATTTTAGTGCTCAGATTTTGCCGACACCGAACATAAGCGCATGGGTCACAATTTTGGCTATGAATTATTAGTTAAAATGCCAAGTTCTTCTTAGATACAAAGGTTTCACTTTGACAGGTCTAAATAAATCCAACTTGATCGATGATGATACATGGAAATGAACTTAGTGATCTTTACACAACAAACTCAATTCAGAAAGTAGAACAAAAGGAAAACAAGTGGTACCCAAAAGAGAAAATTTTTCATGAAAGCTTTTAGGGTGTGTTGAGCGCTCAACAAATGACGATTCTCTGGGTGAAAGAAAAACATCTGCTCCTTCCTTTTGGCTTATCTTGTGCAGAAGTTGGTTGAGAAACTAACTGGCTTCACTTTTATCAGAGTATCCCCTATCCATGCATGTACAATTTCCCAGGTTCATGAATTTGGGTCCGCCTATGGATTTCATCCCTTATCTCACCTTCATTCCTCTTGATCGTGATCCATGCCCCACTTTGACAAGATTTGGGTAAGGCATTCACTGGCTCGAGGTTGTTTTAGTTATCATTATTCCCTCGCTATGGTGTTTCTTCACTGTCAGTGAGCATCCATAGCCCCGACAGAGTCACCCCGACATCAAAGAATGTGATTCATTGCCAACGGGTGTCCATAGCCCCATCAGAGTTATCTACATACTCTCTCCGAATTTTTAGTCATTTAATATAATTGATTTATTTTCGACAGAAATTCCCTGAGTGACTTGGAGAGGAGTACGTATGTTATCTGCAAGATGAAATATTTAAGGTGAAATTCTTCCTGGCTCTGTCTAGAGGTACATGTGATCCTTTCAAACTTGCCATATTTCCCTTTGGGATTTACCAGACCACCAGGCAGATCCTTCATCACTTACCAAGGTCATTTTTTTTGCAAAGACAAGATTTAAATCTCCTTGAAGAAATTTGTAATTGCCCAACGTTTCTTATGTTGCACGTAAGCGTAAGTTGGGAGAAGAGTTTGCTACACCATATTTATTAAGGTCGACCAATGCTTTACAGAACACAATTTATTATAGAAAAATACTAATCAAAAGAAAAAGAAAAAAAATGAATCTGCAATCAGTCTACCCTAAACCTACACATTTATCCTAATCAGAATGTATTCTAAAGAAACATGAACAAGATACTTTTTTTTTTTAACTATTTTTTTAACAAAAATATTGTTTTAGGGCTTGGCCATTCACTGGGAGAGTGTCGGGTTCCCCCCTCATATTTTGTAGATGATACGTGCCTACCCCAATTTTCTCAGATACCTGGAAAGGTTCGAGCCATAGATTTTGAAACTTCAAATGTTTTCCCTTAGGTTAATTTTCTCTATCCCATTTCAGGACTAAGTCTCCTACTTCAAAACTCTTCTCTTTAGCCTTATGAGTTTCAAACCATCTTTTAACTATCTGTTGATAAGCGACGAACTTGGATTTTTCTTTCTTTCCTCTTCAATCACAAGGAGGGTATCAATTCTTTGTTGAATAACTGATGAGGGTTGTCTTCTTGAACCCTGAGAAAGATGAAGTGATGGAAGATATAGCCCATTTGGGAGGATGGTTTCTTGTCTGTATAAAAAAAAGTATGGAGAGTTTCCTATAGCTTCCTTGGGTGTTACTCTATCTTCCCATAAGGAATTATGAAGAAAGCTATGCCAATTCCTCTGATTGTCTATGATTTTTTTCTTCAAGATCCTCACTAGATTCTTATTAGTTGATTCTACCATCCCATTTTCTTGTGGGTAGTAGTTTGCAGAGTATCTTATTATGATTCCCTTTTCTAGAGAGAACTTTGTTAATAGAGTAGAAGAAAAGTAGGAAACATTTAAAAAAACGAGAACATAAGGCATCCCAAACCTTGTGATCAACTAGTGTTCTATGAATTGGATTACAACCTTTTCATTCATGTGAGGCAGAGGGATGGCCTCTACCCATTTTGTAAAATAGTCTATGGAAGTCAGTATGTATTTATGTTGTTTTGAAGAATTCAACGTAATATCCCCTATGGCGTCTAACCCCCATTGCTCTAATGGTTTGGATATGGTCATTGGTTGGAGTGGGAAAACTACCCTCTTTTCTCTACCAATGCTCATTTGACAAGATTTATAGTTTCTAGTGTATGTATGAGCGTCCCTAAATAGAGTAGGCTAGTAATAATAGGATCTTAATATTTTGTGAGTTGTGGTATGTCCTGCAAAGTTTCCATCCACAGGACCATCATGGAGCTCCCTCAAAACGTTTTCTACATCTTCATGCTCGAGACATATAAAGAGTAGTCCATCATAATTTACGTGGAAAAGTACTGAATTTACGAGGCGATATTGCACAGATTTTAGCCTAAGAGGTCTCCTTTTCTTAGGGCTTAGATTTTATGGGAAAGTCCCATGATGTAAAAGGTAAATCAAGTTTCCATAATGAGATTCTTTCCCTAGGGGAATGTATAAATCTTCATTGCACCATAATGCTAATTCATTCTCCCACTCGGGGTCTTCATTTATTAGATCTTGGGCTTCTGCGACCAGTTTACACAATCCTTGTCCCTTTACTAATTTGGAAGGTTTTATATCTAGATCAAATTATTGAACAACTTCCATCAAATTTTGTCTTCTCTCCCCCATCTATGGTTGAGTGAATAGGGATCAGACTACGAGATGAGGCATAATTACTTTGGTGTGATTTTTTAGGATGTAAGATCTGAAATGTTTTATTGCTTTGTATACCGGGTAATTAAATTCAACTCCTTGGATATTATTGATCATAAATGATACTGGTGCCTCATTATTTTCATCATCCTTCTGGTTCAATACTATATCTAAGGACTGGTTGAAGGAAAAAGTATAGAGGAAGAAATATGTACTAAAGTCGGGACTTCGCAGCACCGGAGCTTGAGAGATTGGAGTCTTGATATTGTTGAAGGAATCTTTTTGCTCGTCATCCCACTTAAACTCTTCATCCTTGAGAATCATTTTTTGTATGGGTTTGATAGTTTCAGTGAAATCAGGCATGAACTTCCTCACAAAATTAATTTTTCGAAAGAAGGATTCCATAGCCTTTTTGTTATGGGGCAAGGGAAGCTGAGCTATTGCTTTTATTTGTTTGAGATCTATATGAATTCCTACTTGAGATATGATATGAACTATTAGTTTCCCTTCCTCAACACCAAACATAGTTTTCTTAGGGTTTAAATATATTCCATATTTCCTACACCTTTCAAAAATCTGGGTTAGATGTGGTCTTCTCTACTCTTTGAATAAACAATCACGTTGTCCAAATATACTACTACAAATTTGTTAATCAATCCCCGAAAAGATACATCCATGGCCCTTTGGAAGGTTTCCCATACATTAATCAACCTAAAGGGCATGCGTTTATAAGCAAAAGTTCCCCACTTGGTTTGGAAGGTATTTTTCAATCAATCTTCTTATGAAACTAGGACCTGGTTATAACCTGAGAAATCATCTAGAAGCGAAACAATTTTAGAGCCAGACATGGTCTGCAAGAGCTAGTTCATGGGTGGGACTAGGCAGTTATCCTTTTCTGATGCTCTGTTAAGGTTTCTGAAATCTACACACAACAAATCTCTATATACTTTTCCCTGACATGAACTAAATTGGATATCCAGGTAGAGTATCTAACCTGAAAGATAATATTAGCATCTAGCAATTTCTTTAACTCTTGATACATCAGGGGTTCTGTTATCAATCCAAAATTCACCCTAGACTATAATTAGTTGATCTTAGTAACATCAAAATATTTGTAAATGTAAATGAGTTTTTAAAAGGTCAAATGGACAAGACTCAAACTAATAATATTTCAACTCATAAATTTGGGCTAGCATGCACAAGAAAATGAGGTTTTAATTAGTTTCAGTCATTGTTTAAGGATAAATATGAGTAGAGAGAATACATGGTGAACAAGTCTGCTATAAGCATCAAGCCTTCTAACAGCTAGGTGAAGAAAAACATCAGTCACAAGATCATCTTGAAACCAAACTTTAAGACCCTGAAAACAGTTACAGTAGCATCATAATCAAACATCCATTATAATGCAGCTATAACATCTCATAAGGATCCTCCATTAATGAGAATTCAAAGTAAGGAGAAATAAGAAAATGAAGAGAAACTGATTTCCATTAATAAAAAATTCTCAGGTCCAATACATAACCAGAGCACGATCTACTTAGTCAAAAATATTACAATTATGGAGCCTCAGCTCAACCATTCCGACCTACTTCATCATTTGGAACATGTATTTATAACAAAAAGGAAAGGAAACAACAAGAGGTGTGAGCTGGCCCTTCCTCACATCGGATTCTCCAACAACAGTTATCAATTGAACACATGTGTTAGAAACTATTAACAAACTTCTATAAAAAAGGAAACATGTTGGCAACCCATCCAACAATACTTAAATGATGCTTCCTCCCTTGATGCGCATCCTCTTGCATGCCAAGTTTCTTGTAGAGGTTGTAAGTTGTCATCATGTTGCCAGCTATTATCTCATCCATTCTCCACATCATCAACCACTAACAATAATGATAACTTGAGCTCCATGATTCATGGTACCTATTGGTGGTGTCTTTCGTTAGCAATATTTTGTAGCATCCCCATAAAATTCCCTGTAATTCCGTAGCGCGACCTCCAAAATAGGCATGCCAAAATGGGTAGCACCATGCCTATGTGTCTCTGTGTAGAATTCGGCCTCTATCAAAATTTCGGTAGCGCCCGCCTGTCATTACACTACTCAGGAGATTTGGTAGTGCACTGTGGAATCCATAGTGCCCAGGAGATTTGGTAGCGCACTGTGGAAATCACAGTGCCTGGGAGATTTGGTAGCTCACTGTGGAATTCACAACATACCCCCTTGTGCACATCCATGCCTGAAAATGGTGGAACGAGTGAGAAATTGGGAACATCATCATATATATCATGGCTACATTTAGTTCTTCAACACCTGCACAATCACTTGGCACTTGGTAGCTTGCAATTTATTTTAAAAAATGACTCATGGAACATCTCCATATGTCTCGGGGGAATTAGAGATTGTTGTCTTTATATACGCAATTACTCTCATAGCATATTTGATGAGACAAGTGGAAAGAAATTGGGCTTGGTGCTTGCGCTTGGATTTGTGTGTTGACTTGTGGCTTGACTTGAGAATTGGGCCTATGGGTCCCCTAAAATTTTGTTAAAAGCCATAAACTTGAGAGGCTTGGTTTGGCTTTTTTTTTTTAATTCCATATGT
>SNQJ01S0083083.1:11860-28999 GCA_010110895.2 Picea sitchensis
ACCTCTACACCAAGACCAACAAAGTAGGGTGAGTAACTCTGCCAGTCTCAATGTGACCTCGTGGTTGACCCTTGTGTTACAAGGGCTTCCCAGGACAAAATGTAATAAGTGGATTTAACCGCTCCCTAACTCAAGATTCTATGCTTGTTTGCAACTTTGGAAAGTTATCTTTCACACCTATTCCAAAGCCCTACAACTAATCTAATGTAGGTTTGCTACCAGAAAGTATAAAAAATGTCCAATCAGTTTTTTATAAGTGCTTTATTTTATGGTTGTTGTTACTCAATAGGAAAATGGTGTGAACAGTATGGTGTTTTGACCGACTCGAAAGTTATGAAAAGAGATGAAGATGCAATCTTTTCATTTTGATGAAATCTATGCTACGAGAAGGAGAACAAATTTATCATTCCCAGATGCACAATGTCCCAAAATTTAAAACTCATAAATATCAATATTCTCAAGAAATGAGCAAAAAGACTATACACCAATGAATGATTCATGGCCCCACCTAGCCATGAGGGGAAATTTTTTCATAATCTAAGATAAAAAAATGCGATGAATCATGCAATTCCGCTACTTCAAATGCAAGGATGCCCCCAATCCAATATACAGAAAGAAATTAAATCTTTTTGTTTCAAAAATTTCACTAAAAGCAATAATGAACTTTCTTCAAACAAAGAAACCCAAACTAAAAGTTTTCTTTTAAAGCGAACTATTCAGAAGAAATTTGATCTTTCCCTAAACAATTCTAAAGAAAACACAGGCTTTGGAATTGAAAGACACTCAAAGCAAGAGACTAATCCTTCAAAACCAAACAAAGCAAAGATGGCTAAAAGAAACTCAAAGAATGTCAAGAAGACTGTAATAAGATCAATATAGGCTCCAAAAGTTCAATCCAACTAATCAAAGAAAAAATGGGCATCAAAAGATAGGAAATCCTAATTCCAAACAAAAATTTCAAATGGGTTCGTAGCCTAGCTATAGGGTGCAGTGCAAAAATTAGTGGAGTTCGCAGGCTGGACACAGGTAGGGTGAAAACATGTTGCACTGGATTACACATCAGGGTGTGAAACTGAGGGGTTTTTGTAGGCTGTAGATTAGTACAGTGCGAGACTGCTTGAAATCAAAGAGAATTTGGAAAAGGACAAAAGTTTTGAGTGAAATTATAGGTCCAGAGAGTCTATATGGATCTCCCACAGACTCAGAGAATGGAAAACAAGAAATCAAAGCAAAGGAAACTAGACTAACTAGGAAACAATCCATTCCCCAGTGGAGTCACCAATTTTGTTATTGGATAAATCGGTATGTGCGGACACTAACTGATCTCCCTAGATCCACCCAGATCTAGAACAAAACACACCAGAACATGACACTTTCCTCAAGTTTTAAATATTGAATTTACTAACTAAAGAGGGATATGTGACATACTGTTTAAATGTCGCTTCCTCTCGCCATAGCCATCCTAGATTCGTTCCAACACTCATACAATGATGATCCTTCCAAAGAACGCAACCAACCAAAGTGATAGTAATAGCATAAACTCAATATAAACCTATGTATGTGATCAAGGAATCATACAATAAAACACAACAAGCCTTATAGAAAAGAATCATTTTACTGTATCATATTAAATGTGAAAGAGAGATTACAACCATGGCCTTGATGTTGTAAGGTCCCTTCCAACTGTCCTTTGTTCCCCACACACTTCCACTCCAAGTATTCTGAGAGCATAGATTTGATAATATTCACAATAGATCTTGACAAAGTGGTTCATCTAGCCAAGCCAACAATCTTCAAAGCTTAGTCCAATCCAAGCTAATCCCAAAATCTCAAAAGCTACAAAGCTAACTTTCTCCATGAGAGCTCCTCTCCTTTTATAAGTTGAAGAGGATAAGGTGAGGAGGTTAGGATTATCCCACTAAATCATGAAAGCGAGTAAGATCCAAACCATTCAAATTCCACCTCACCATGGAATTTCCTCCTAGAAGCATTGAGAAGATGCTCATTTTTCCCACGTATGAGCATTCTCGCACCCTACTTATAGAGAAACTTGCGAACCTCTCGCAACCTAGCTATGGTGCAGCCTGTGAGAATCAGGAATTCTCGCACCCTACCCATAGTGAAGCATGTGAAAATCATCTTTAATAGGGTTTTCATAAAGGAAAATGAAATTTCTTTTCTCAGGAAAAGTTCTTCTCCCTTATTTCTTCAGGAACTTAGGCCACTGACCCCTCTGAAGACTACAGACAGGTTTACATCATTAATGGTCATAGGGATGATGAAAATAATGTGTAACAGACACTGGCCAAAAGACTTAAGAAAACAATAAATCAAGTAGAGAGTGACGAGAACTCTCTCAAAAATACCATTGCATTTTGATCGCTAACAGGTTCTAGAGATGGATGGTACTTCCTGAGATTTTGTTGGAAGGATTTTTCTCCAAATTTTAATGGGATTGTGTGTTGGATAATGCGAGTGTCATAATGTTTCAATTCTCCATAGGACCATGCAAAGACATCTTGATATTATCTAAAACGTTTGAGATAAGATTTCATGTTTTCTTTAGACACTCTTTAACCTAGATTTACATTCTTAGGGTTTTCCGGGGTTCCTAGGTTTACAGTCTTGTATATGGGACATGAAATCCCTATCTTTGTATTCTTTGACCCTTTAAATATTTCCCTCGGGTCAAAAAGGTTCTTATAATTGGCTACCCCTCTCGGTATCGTATGAAACCTTGGTTTATTATTAGATTGATTTGTTCTATCCTTCTGTTCATGGAAATCAGTTTCTTCCAGTTTCTCTTAGAATACCTCATCATCAATAGACAAATCTTTAAAATTCTCCTGATTAGTTAGAAAATCTACAATCTATTCATCTCCTTCAAAAACCTTCCAATTAGAAATATTGTTGGGTACAAATGGTTTGTAGAGTAGTTCCACAGTGAACCTGGAGGCTTCATAGTCTTCTAAAGGGGATAACCTCGAAGCTGCATTGGCTAGGGAATCAACAAGAGTATTCTTTGTCCTAGGTACAACAATAATATTGAAAGCCTCAAAATGTTCTATTAGTCTATGCACCTCTTATTGGTAATTTCTCAAGTGGGGAGAATTGCAATGGATAATATTCTTCACTTGCCTAACGATAATTTCAGAGTCCCCAAAAACTTTCAGTTGTTTAATGTTTATGTCTATGGCTTTCTTCAGTTCCTGAACCAGAGCTTCATACTCAACAGTGTTATTGGTGCATTCAAATTCTAGTATGAAGGATAGGAAATTCTGCTTCCCTTTTGGGTCAATGAGGATACATCTTGCTCCCGCCCTTCTTGTGATTTAGACCCATAAAAGTACAATGTCCAAACTTGTGAGAAAATTTAGCAACGTTCAAGCCTAATTACTTTCTTATCTCCATATACCTTGTCTATTGTTTCCAACAATGGTTCCTGATAGAAGATGATTTCTTTTGATACTTCCAGTAGGTTCACTTGAAAATTCATTTAGGAGTTTTGAGTGAGAAGTACATCAGATGAGAGAGGGGTGAATTTGTCAAAGTCAAAAACACAGGAGTAGTTTCCTAGCACGGGGAAATCTGCCAATGAGGGTTCGTTGAAGGATTCTAAATCGGTGACAATATGTTTGAGATATCTTTCCCTATTGATCCTAATCATGTTGTTATGTCCCTTTAGTGGCAACCAGAGGTGATCCCAGTTTGTGCTAAAGTATCCATTCAATTTCTCAGACCAATCTCGACTGAGTAGCAGTCCATAAGCTTCTGGGATATATACTACAATTATATCGATTACTTGAACAAATTTAGGGTGTGTAGCCATTTTGATCATGAAATCCTTAAGTTCCCCAATAACTTTTACATGTATTATGTCTAGTTGTATAACATTTTTATCACTTTTGAGTGGGATTGTGTACAATTTCTTGCAGATTGAAAATGGCATGACATTGGAGGATGCCCTTGAATTGACTGAGCAATTATGCAGGTTTCTGTTGAAGACTTTAAACATTAAAAGGAAAGGTGGGACAAAAGGATTTCCTCTTTTGTCTAAAGAGAAAGCATTCAGATTTGGTTTGTTCGTCAAATCTGTGGGAAATGGGACCTCATCTAGGTTAGTGCTTGTTATAGGGGCTTCTGTTGACTTTAAGGCCTATAAAAAAAAGTCCTTTTGTTGGAAAATCTTGCACATGTCCATGACTGACATATTAGCCTTCAACTTCTTTAAGTCTTCTACTATGTTGTAGTCTATCTTGGGTTACTCCCGTGTGTGTATGTTTATAGGATTTCTTTGGGAGACAAAATGTTCTTTCGAGTGATTGGCTGTTTGTTTTCCTCTCGAAGATTGGACAGTGATGAGATCATTTGAGACCGGTTGACCCTTACTCCACGTTTTCACAACCAAAATCTCAGCGAGTGGTTCCTGGAATTCCAATAAATCGTCGAGAGGCATCCTCAAGTCAGGATCCCATAACAACATGTTTTTTCCTTCCGACAGATAAATTCCTCGTGATCAACGATGTTCACCGTTGATCCTCTTAATTGTTCATTAAGAGAAACTTCGTCTAGGAATCGATTGGAGATTAAATTCATAGTGTGCACCCATTAGGGACAATCTCTTTCAGAATGTTTCTCTTGATGGTACATACAAAAAGAGTCGGATGCTACATAACCCAGGTCGATGTTTAATTTGGATAGGGGAGGTTCAATTGCTTTGAAAGGTGGGTTTCTTTTAAAAAAGGGTTTATAAGGTCTTTGAATTTGGTTTCCTTCTCCAACACTTCTTTTCATGTCTACGATTTCATTCGAAAGTTACTTTATCATCCGTTGTAGTTCTTCTATGTCCCCACCTCACTTTTTAGGACTTTGTTCTGTTTGTTTTCCTAGGGTTCTAGTCAACAAAATTCCTCTTCTAGGTGGAGGTTGAACTTCCTTCTTAACTAGTGAGACCTAGCTCTCTTTACACCCCTTCATTTGGAATTCAATCATTTTGACTTCCTTGAAATTTTCAGCTAGGGTATGTTTGGCAGCCCTATTTACAAACATGGAAATAGAAGCAGGGAGAGCATTAGCATATACCTCAATTTGAAACTCCTGACTAGGTTTAGCTTCGTGTTGAATTTTTTTCAAGATAGTGGTAAACCATTGATTGAAGTCTTTAACCTTCTCTTTTGAACTCATGGTGACTGTGAACAATTCATCCATTAAATCTCATGTGGTGGTTTATTCTGCAAATTTGTCTAAAAAATCATTTTGTGACTTCGTCCAACTAGTTATGGATCCCACAGGCAAGTTAAAATACCAAGTCGAAGTTGAATTCTTGAAGATATAGGGAAAAATCCTACACACTACATCCTCATGTGTTAAAAAACAAGACTGCAGAGCAATAAAATAAAACAAATGTGGAAACAAAACACAAAAGATACACAATATAGTAGAGACACAGATTTACGTGGTTTACCCAGTGTGGGCTATGTCCACCAGAGAAATTGTGAGGTCCTTCCTTTATTATTATCCAGCAAATGAAGGGATACAACCAACAACAAAACCCGTTGTAACTTCCTCTTCTTTCTATCACAATATCCTCTCTTAGAATACCATACTCGCCAATCATGCATAGCCGCAATACATTTCCCTCATAACAGAGGGTTTCCTTATAGGGAAAAAAACCCTAACATAATTTCTACTGTTAGATCTGTGACCTTATAATGAATGGTCCAGATTTACAATGACATTACAATATACTTTTACAAGGAAATTTTTCCTTTGGGGGCTTCACCCCCGAACCACCCAGCCAGGGGGAATAGCCCCCTCAGACGCCGCAGAGGGGGTACCCCCCCTCTGCACTCCCCCGCATGGAAGAGTGTACATACTTATGGGGTGTAAAGTCTTCATGGGGTATAAACATGGCTGAAAAACACAAGACCTCTGAGTCAGGAAGATAATCACGCTCCACAACCAACATCATATTGTACGTTCATCAATATTATAGCTAGTATGAGATTTTTAATATGTTCTTCAAGAAATCCAAATGTTTCAAGGCCGAATTTGGGAAGTAATTTTTCCAGATGTCGGGGGAGGTTATGTACCCATCCTGGGATCTCCAGAGCATCTCGGGCTAACCATGGTTGATTATTTTGAGGTTGATTTCCCCTTTCTTAATTATTATGATTATTATACTCCATTTCTTTTGATTCCGAAGCTGAGCAATCCGAGTTAAACCCATCCTCGTCAGATTCGAAATTGTCAGGCTTAGAGTAATTACTAGCTAGTGTTCCAGGGATTATATTAAGGGGTTTTTTTATCTCAGCGAGGGAAAAATCTATTAGTTATTCTAATGTGTGAACAAAAACCTAGTTAGGGGTGTTGAAAAATGGTATGCTTACTTGTTTTATACAAGGAAGTAATGAAGCTAAGGGTAATGATCCAATTTGCCAAGCATAATCTCTTGTGATTCTTATGAACTGGTTCAACTCCTCTTGGGGAAGATCGTAAGGTATTTCAGGTAAAAGGTGTTCTACTTCCTCGTGCTGGGGTGGGTTACTCATTTCAGGAGTACTCTCTATATGTGGGTTGTCTTGAGAAAGACTATCCATGCATGTGGGTTGTTTTGAATATGTAGGCTATGCAAAATATATTATAATAAATGTCATTAGCCATTCATTCATCAGACACTCCTTCTAGCACCAATTATGTTGAGGGGTTCGATATCCATTTAACTCAACAATAAGAACCAAACCCACCTTAGAGGCCCAATTAGACTCTGCAACATTTTATGGGTGGAATGGTTCTCCAGATATTTCGATCTAGACAATTTACCAATGGCATTTACTTAGTGATTGACAGGATATCTTTCTGTGAAAGTTCCTCCTTCAGGTTAATTTTTTTTCTTTTTTGTCTTTTCTTTTATTAGATGGAATTTTTAAAGTAAGGTGTGATGGCATAAACCCACTGATAGATGAGATTCTTAGTTACTGAAGAAGGTTGAGCCTGGGATAACCCTCATGCTCTAGCGTGTAGACAATGATATTCACACCTATTACAAGTCTAGTAATAATATGTTAACTTGTTGGTACTTCACACTAAATGAGATACAATTATTGAAAGAAAATATGCATGCAATAAGATGAGTGCAATAAAAATAGTTTCCTTGGATATACCATCAATCACATATTAACACAATGATCTGCTTTTCATCATTTAGAACAAAAGAACTGTTAAAGTATTGAAAAATATAGCTTATCAATAGATTCAAAAACTCTTACTCATTACAACATCAACTACTGAATTCAAAGATGGAAGTAGTTCCTCGTCAATCCAATCACATAACGCCTTTTATAAAAATAGAATTTGTCTATGGCTCTAAATAGAACTTTTTAATTAAAGTTTCTCATAAATAATTATTTACAATTCTCAAAAAAGAGGGTCCTTCACTAAAACCATCGACCATTCCCAAAAGGTCAATCCTCCTATTTATAAAGAATCACTAACTTGAAATAGCTACTAAAAGGTTTTGTTAAGTAAAAAAAAGTGTGACACGGGGCGCTTGATCTCTTTGTTCCCTTGATATCATCTAGTGGTTCTACTAAAGTGGATGAATCTTCTCATATTCTGACCACTTGATGAAGAGATCCTCATATGTGTTAGCATATGGGAATCTATGCTAGTCCATCGGGGCTGAAAGGGTTTCCTTAATCTCTATTGCATGTTTTCTATATTTGATCACTTTGGAACTTAAATGATGCAGAATTGCACAAGCCTTGATCGGATGTTCTGTAAACTTCCATACTTGACCCGATGTCATTCTCGCCACCTGTGTGATTTCTACTTCCCATGATGTGTCCTATTCTCCATGTCTTTTGACTATGTCATGCAAATTGACAAAGTCTTCGGGTGAGACGAACTATGGGAGGCCAATGTCTTTCATCTCTAGATTGATATTTTCCCAACTTATTTCACACTCAACACACTTCTTTTGTATGTCTTTCTGAGGTTCCTGTTCCATATTTACCCAGTATTCAACTTCCTTCATGATCTAGGAGATGTTGCTATCCATCAACACTCAGATTCCATGCTCCTCAGAGTCTCAACCGTTTTGTACTATGCTGATATAATCAATTCATTCTACATACCAGTATGCCTTTTCATGCCATCTCTCCATGTATTTATAGGTTTCCAGTGCCATGAGAATATCTTCTTAAAAAGAAGCTAGGCATGCAGTGAAGAGATTTCTTTCGCTCGTGAATTTTGCATATGCATCTCGGAATTCACTCTTCAGAAAACATGTGGCTTGCATCGAGTCTTGGTAATATTTCACCAGATGGCGTAGATGTTCTATATACTTATTTGTGGCAGCAATTTCCTTTTCATCTCACTTTGATCGATCCAGCATGGCATCAGTGATATCCATGCATGCGCCGATTAGCTCAGATGTCTTCACATTTTCTGTGATGAACAACTTCTCTTCTGGGGTGATGAGAATCGTGCCATACAACACAAGCTTTCTTTTCTTGGTTGTTATCCTCATGATGGATTTCCTCTCCCTGTCATCAGAAATCACCTGTATATTGGTGACCTCATCAACGGGCTCAAGGATCTTTTGGTCTCCCCAGGTCAAAGTGTTTCCCAAGCTACCTGTTGTGTATATTTTCTCTAGGACCGACTCTTGTAATTCTTTGACAAGGGAAGCTTCCATATGTTCCAATGGCTCAAGCTCTGTCTGGTTTTCATTGACTAGTGAGGTATAGACCTTAATTGGAGAGACAATCACAGGCTCAACACTTACTTGGTGATCGACTATTGAGTTGTCGATATCTGGATATTACAGTTCCTCTTCTTGTTCACTAGAACCTAGCTCAGCCTTGGACCTGTCTTTTGGGGTCCCTGATAGGTCAATAAGTTCAGTGTCTAAGATACTCTCGGCCTCATGGTCTCCCTGTAGAGGGTTTGGAATTGATGCATAGGGCGTTGGAGTAGATTTTCCCCTTGGTTCTTTCTCCTCTGTAATTGGTGTCATAGTTATAAGCGGGATCGCTAAACTCTCTTCATCATATATATATTAATCACATAAAAAAGGGTATTAGGAACTCCTGTTTCACATGGTGTTCTTGGAATCTCATGTTGGGTTGCAATGTTCACTGACGATTTGGCCTGTGGTGACGTAACTCTGGGTTTTTTTGGATTGACGGTTTCCTCTAGTGGAGTTGATTCTGAGCCATTTAGCTCCTCTCTGATGTTGATTGGGTCAATCAGGGTTATCCTTATAGGTTCTAATAGTTGAGGATCATTTTCAAACTACTGGATGACTCTTTGGGATTATTCTAATAACAACATCCCTGTCCTCTTTTCCTCCGTGGCTTCTATTGCTCTGTTTTTTTCTATAACCCTGAGGGCTTCTTGAGTCGTATGTTCTATCATTTCGACTTGCTCATCCATACTCATAGCTTTGAACCTAGCCATATTTGGGTTATCTTTTCTTTGTAGTACCTCCACCCAGTCCCGCACACATTCTGTCAAGATGTCGTCTTCAAACTTATCATGTGTGTATGGCTAGCATGAAGAGACTTGTGAAGCATGTTGAAGAACTAGGTCTTTAGGGTCATGCTTGTGAAATCGGCCTGTTGGGAATCTGTATTCTAGATTTTTCAAACCCTCTTGTTTAGCTTGCATAGTATCATTCACTATGAAAAACCCTACATGGAAACCATAGGGTATGAACTCCCATTTCTTGTCTTTAACCAAAGTGGCATTATAGCCCTACAGGATGGTCTGGTAATAATTTTCTCCTACGACAAGATAGTCTGGGACATGAGCGGGGAGTAAATGTGGTGGGCCGATGGCCCTGAACACTTTAATATAAGTCTTGTTTTCATCTAGTTACCAGTGACCTACCTTTGAAATCATTTTCTTGGTCACTACAAACAGTCTTGGGCATTCTTTCTTGAAAATGATAAAATAAACCCAAGCTATGAATTCATCACAGATGAGAGCATAATATGTTTTGTACCTGTTTTCCCACAGAATGATGAAGTAGGCATGTACAGGTAGCTTGACGATGTTCCAGCTCAAATTCATGCCAGTGAAGACATTCCTTGCATAGATCACATCTAGAAGATATGAAGCCATGTGAAAAGCATGCACTTCTCCTTCCTTTGTTGTCTGAGCCTACAATATGTTGGCGCTCAATGTTTTAGAGATGATCGATTCCCAGTTGAAGATGCTCCAGAAAATGGCCACAATGTATGCCAAGGGAATCCATGCCTTCGAGAAATTAGCACAATCTTTCTCCCCATGTAATTGACAAATTAGAGCCATTAGTTAGATGTATGGCTCCTTTATATTGACTGTCCCATACCAGCCATTTCTACGGTTTGTGAATTTCTTATATTCCTTCCACCAAGAAGCCATTAATCGTCTAGTGTAATGGAATTCATAGAACTTCACTATGAAATCTGTGTTTAACAACTCCTTAGGGTCCTTGATCTTGTAATATTTCTAGACCTCTGCTGGGAGAAAAACACCGGCACATCCGTCGTTGTCATCATTGACTAGGCACTTCATTGCATCTGTATAATCAATTATCCAAACCATAATCTCAATACAGGGTAAGAATGGGGTTCGACAGGATACCATATGTAGGCATGACTATCGGATATTTGGAAAAACCTGTTTTTTGAGTGCCTTTACATCTAGGTCATTGTGGGGAATAAACTTCAGGTAGTCTTCCTGGTTAATTATGTTGAACAAATCTACTCATTGCGGGAGCATTATCTTTGATCTGGTGCTTTCTTTGGTATCGCAAAAAGACAAGGGTTGAGAAAATTCCTTCTTAGTTGATGTCTTGATGACCTATTCCGCTCTAGCAGAAAATTCCAACTGTCTCGTAGCGCTGAGAGAAGATCCTTCACCAACCTCTGCTTCCTTCAATTTTGGTGCCCTTGGTGAGCATCTAGTCATTGGCTTCCTTGGATGCATTTTTCCCTACGAAGAGAACATAGTTAGACACTATTTTGAAGAGAGAATACTAATTTATAAAAAATTCAATCGCTTAAATAATAAAATTAACACATACCTCTTCTTCGCACTAGCTTAACTTAGTTTTGAAATTTTGAGAATCAAGCGCAACTCTTGAGACTCTTTCTTCGCTTCTTCAACTACTCTGGAAATGATAAACTTGTGTGCAGAATGTTGAGGTTTGAAGCTGTCTTAGTGATTTAAACACATGGAATACTTACCTTGTCGAATCAATTCTTCAATTTACGGTGTAAGTGTGGTTCTACAAAATCTTCATTATGCTCGAGATTAAATGTAGTCATAGGCTGGCGGCGCAGGCACGGGCTATAATGTGGTTCATAGGAAATTTCAAATTCTCATTAATCGATTGGCGCACAGGGTAGCAACATATGCAGAGCAAAAAATTAATTGGACTATTAAATGGCAGAATCTGATCTTATTTTGTGTTGAAAACGTCTCATCATTCCGCTAATTTAAATGAGTGGATCAGGAGTCGACACTTTTCTTTAGACAATGTTTGTTGATATCTCTTGGGAAAAAATCTGATGCCGATCCATGTTGTCATACAATGTTGATGTGGAAATGTTGACCCGGAAGTGTGACTAGGACGAGGGGAAACCTAAGGTGACTCGAGATGAAACTAGGCCATACGAAATGCCTACATAGAAAATATACGTGGATTTTGAGATTGGCTTCTTGTTTTAACAATGTTATTCAGAATTGGATCTTTTCGTTAGATAAGTGTTTTAACAAACATATCCTACCCTGCGAATGTCAAAAAAGTATCAAGGATTGAAGATCGACGATAATTTTAAACAAGTGTTCCTAGATTACCCCCCTCGAAACTTGCCGATTCTGAAATGCATCGGGGATCAATGATCAACGATGTGTCAATGCGAAAATTATCCATGATTTAAAACTTTGAGATTTCACTGACCCCCAACAAGCGCATCAGTAGTCGGTTATCGGAGGTTTTTCACGACCAATATCGATTTGTATCCCTCTCATATTTTATCGATGTTGATGGGATATCAACCATTTCCTAAATCTTATCTGTGAACAAACAACATAGATCTACTTCGATTTTTACCGATGTCGATGATACATCAGGGATCGACGATTATTGTTACTATGTGGTTATTTTACACCTCATATTTTGTTGATGTCGAACATAAGCACGTGGGTGACAATTTTATCCGTGAATTCTTAGTTAAAATGCCAAGTTCTTTTTAGATACAAAGGTTTCACTTTGAAAGGTCCAAATAAATCCAACTTGATAAATGATGAGACATGGAAACGAACTTAATGATCCCTACACAACGAACTCAATTCAAAAAGAAGAACAAAAAGAAAACAAGTGGTACCCAAAAGAGAAAAAATTTCATGAAATCTTTTAGGGTGTGTTGAGCACTCAACATGTTGTTAGGTAATCTTAGAATGCACTTTTGCAGGTTAATGCATGTGTAAGTGTAGGTTGTTCGTCATGCATATGTAAGCCTAATTAGCTATGGGGTTGTTCTTCCTTATGCAAGAGGGTATAATGTCGATTGTGTCTTAGGTGTGGACCAAGGTTATACATGTAACCTTTTATTCTGAATGAATAAGACAACAAAAGAGAAGAACACTCAAAGGAATGTTGGTTTTCCCGGTTAAGCATTTCTTGGGTAAAATCGCGGTGTACTATGTGATTTCTTGTGACATTTTCTTTCTTGATTAAATTATTCTTCTCTTCTGCTAGGATTAGTGTGGAAGTGCCTTGCATTCCTGACAAGAGAAACACCATTAAGAATATTTCCTACACCCAAGTACCAAACTATTTTTCTTGGTTTATGTTATTCTTGTAACAATGTTTGGCGCAAGGATATAAATTGTAGAGCCTATACAAAGAATATAAGAAATTATGAAGGCTATTTTAGAATGAATCATCTCAAAAAACCTCATGAAGCATATAACATAAACTATAATAATTTTGGTTCATTAAATGATGAAGTAGAATGTTATAAATGCAACAATTTTAGACACATGGTCAAAGATTGCAGATTGACAGTTCCTCCAAAGGAACCAAAGAAGGATTTCAATAGTCATGTAAAACAACCATAAAGAATATGGATAAGGAATAAGACTAAACCAAATATTGAATAATGTTATATTTCTCTACAATCCCAAAGAAAAAGAAGTGATTGTTACGTTGATGGTGGTTGTTCAAAGCATATAATAGGTGACAAAGACATGTTTGTAACTATGCAGAAAGAAAGAGAACGATCAGTTTCATTTGGCAATGATAACTCATCCAAAATTATAGGAAAAGGCACTTCCAAGCTTGGAAGAAAAGATTCCATGGAAGAAAATGTCCTACTTGTCGAAAATATGCATAATATACTAAGTGTGAGTCAAATGTGGGACTAGGGACATACTCTTCTATTTGACTAAGAGTAGTGTGAGATAAGGAAAGAAGGATCAGACAATTTGGTGGCTACAATAGTAGGGACTCCAAACAACATATACATTTTAAATGAGATTGGAAAGGAAAGATGTTTCTTGGGAAAGGAAAATGAAATTTGTCTTTGGTACAAAAGAATGGGTCACATGAACTTTGAAAATCTTGTCAATATTAGCAGAAAGGAAGCGGTAAGAGAGATGTCAAAAATTTCAAAACCATCCAATACTATGTGTAAGGATTGTCTGCATCGAAAACAAACAAGAACTAAGTTCAGAACAAAGGAATACTCTACAACAAAGCCATTGGAGATTGTGCACACTAATCTATGTGGGACAATGAGAACAAAAGAAATTAATGGTCAAAAATACTTCATGCTACTTATTGATGATTTTACAACAATGACTGCAATCAACTTTCTCAAGAAAAAAGTCAGATGCATTTGAATGTTTCAGGATATTTGAAGAGATGGTTGAAGATGAGACTGATTTGAAAATCAAGTGCTTAAGATCAAACAATGGAGGTGAGTTCACCTAAAAAGAATTCATGGAATTTTGTGAATATCATGGAATAAAAATGAAGTTCTCAGCAACTAGGAAACCTCAACAAAATGGAGTAGTTGAAAGAAAGAACATAACTATAATAGAAATGGAAAGAACCATGTTGAAAGATTCCAAGTTGAGTAATGTCTTTTGGGTACAAGAAGTATGGACAATTGATCATATATTGAACAAAGGAATGCTCATAATTAACAGTGAAAAAACTTCATATGATTTATGGAAGGGAATATAAAAAAACATCAAGCATTTTATAGTATTTGGAGGAAAATTCTACATAAAAAGAGAAGATGACAAAGTTGGAAGATTTGATTCTCAAGTTGATAAAGTAATATTGGTTGGATACTCAAGAAAAAATAAGGAACAAATTTTACAACCTAAGACTCAACAAGATAGTGGAAAGCATAAATGTAAATATTGATGAAACATAAGTGTTGAAGATCAAAGAAGAAGAAAGAAAAAAATCTAAAGAGTAGGAAGAAAAAGAAGAACTAAAAGAAGAATAGGTAGAAGAAGAACAACAACAACAACAACAAGAGAAGTAGCCAGAAGAAGAACAAGAAGAAAATGACTATCACAACTTTCTAATGCCCTCTAGGACAACTAACCGTCGAGTTAAGAAGAATCATCCACCAGAACAAATTATTGGAGATAAAAATGAAAGAATAGAAACCAAAGGAAGAAGATAGGTATGTACACCAGAAAAAATATGCCTAGCACTGTTATCCATAGTTAAACCCAACAGCTTTGAGGAAGCCAACAATTATGAACATTGGATCAAGGCCATGGAAGAAGAACTGAATCAAATAAAGAAGAATGAAATATGGGAGCTAGTTCCAATACCTAAGGACAAAGTTGTAATTAGTACAAGATGGGTATTCAGAAACAAACTAAATGAAGCTGGAAAGGTAACTAGAAGCAAGACAAGGTTAGTATGAAAAGGATATGCTCAAGTTGAAGGAGTATATTTTGAAGAAACATTTTCTGTCGTTGCCAGAATGGAAGCAATCAGAATGATCTTGGCCTATGCATGTTCCAAGAGAATCAAAGTCTATCAGATGGATGCAAAATCAACATTTCTAAATGGTGAATTAGAAGAAGTATAAATTGAACAACTAGAAAGGTTTCTATTGTCAGAAAGAGAGGATTATGTTTTCATATTGAATAAATATATGTATGGACTTAAGAAAGTCCTTAGAGCCTGGTATTCAATATTGGCAAGTACTTACATCAATAAGGATTCGGAAAGGGTAATGCAGATAGAAATATCTATGTAAAGGTTGATAGGGACAACATACATATCATTGAAGTATATGTGGATGACATTATCTTTGGAAGTGATGATGACAGGATGTGTAAGAATTTTTCCCAAGACATGCAGAATGAGTTTGAAATGTCACTACTTGGTGAATTGAATTTCTTTTTGGGACTTCATATATCTCAGCTGGATGATGGTATTTTCATTTCCCAAACCAAGTACATCAAATAAATGCTAAAGAAGTTCAGAATGGAAGATTGCAAACTTGTAAGTACTCCTATGGTGACTAGTTGCAAGTTGAGTAAATACGATGAATACAAGTAAGTAGATCAAGATAGATCAATGATTGGAAGCTTACTCTATGTGACAGCCTCAAGACCAGATGTAATGCAAGAAGTTGGATAGGTTTCCATATTTCAAGAAACATCAAAGGAAACTCATGTGTTGGCAGTAAAAATAATCTTCAGATATCTTAAAGGAACAATAGAGTTTGGATTGTGGTATCCAAAAGGGAATGAGTTGACTATGGTTTCCTATGCAGATGCATATTGGGAAAGAAACATTGATGATCAAAGAAGTACTAGTGGAACAACCTTCTACTTGGGTGACTATCTGGTATCTGGGTTAAGTAAAAAGCAATCCTCAATATCATTGTCTACAATAGATGCATAATCTATTGCAGCAAAAACATGTTGTACTTAGGTTCTCTAGATGAAGCAAACACTACAATACATACACGTAAAATATGATGATCCCATCTCTATACTCTATGAAAATACCAATGTTATAAGTATCTCCAAGAATCCAGTGATGCATTCTAAGACCAAACATATTCCGATCAAGTTTCACTTTCTGCGGGAACAAGTTACAAAAAATAATATCAAGTTAGAGTACATTGGGACAAAGGAACAGATTGCAGATATCTTCACCAAACCTCTCCCAAGAGAGAAATTTCAGAATATTTGACAGAAACTTGGAGTAGTTTCTGCCCCAAATTGATCTACAAGACATTTTTCAAATAAGACACGAGAAAAGAAATTACCAAGATGAGTTCAACTATGAAGAGTAGATTGTTGAATGATTATACCATTGATGAATTATTATACCATTGATGAATTATTTTTATATATTTCAGTGTTTTATATCATCAAGAAGCATGAATGGACAAAAAGAACTGAAGAAGAGATAAAGCAAGAGAAGGAAATAAAATTTAGAAGCATGAATACTGGGAAGTATATTTTCATAAAAAGGTATACTGTCAAGGGGATTTACCCTTTTGCATTGATGTCAAAAGGGGAGAGAAAGAACATAAGCATGAAGACATGGGGAGAATTGGTTGCAGGGATAGCATGAGTGTTTCCATCAATTCCAAAGGGGGAGATTATTGGAAAATTGGTTGTCATTGATGTTAGAAAAATAGGATCAAGGAGCAATAAAATAAAAACAAATGCGGAAATAAAACACAAAAGATACTCAATAAAATATAGACACAAATATACATGGTTCACCTAGTGTGGGCTATGTCCACCATAGAAATTTCCAAGTCCTTCCTTTTTATTATCCAACAAATGAAGGGATACAACCTATAACACATCCGCTATAACTTCTTCTTCTTTCTCTCATAGTCTCCTATCTTAGAATACAATATTCACAATGATGCACAACCACAATACAATTCCCTCATAAAAAAGGGTTTCCTTCTAGGGAAAAAAAAACCTAACATAAATTGTACCATCATATCTTCGACCTTATAATGAATGGTCCAGATTTATTATGAAATTACAATATACATTTACAAGGAAATTTTTCCTTCGGATGCCTGCTTTCCCCCAGACCCCCCAGCCCGGGAGATGAGCCCCCTAGACTCTGCA
>SNQJ01S0083083.1:54235-75997 GCA_010110895.2 Picea sitchensis
GGCTCCCAAAAGAGCTTATACTCGATCTCACCCAGACCCAGAACTTGCAATAGCAACTGACAATCCAGAACAGTTACTCAAGAAAAAGACCATTGCAGAAGGTTCAGTAAGTCATAATCCCCTTCATAGGTCCCCTTCTCTTCCTGAGGAGCCCGTTGCCCTTCAGAATCTTGACTTTGACATCCTTTTCGAACAAAGCCTGTTTAGAACGAAATCTGATAGCTTTGTAGTTGAAACCGTTCTAGACCCAACCGTCTTGCAACCTCGAACTCCTGAAGTTCTATTTCCCACTGCTAAACCTCAAACCACTCACTCTATGCCAGCTATCTCCTCCTTATCCTCATCTTCCGTCACCACCCCTCTTATCATTCAGGTTGGTGTCCCATCTCCTCCACCTATCATGGTAGCCAGATATGCCCCCTTGGTGTTGGTCGCACCTTTACATGCTATGCCCTAAGATTATCAAACGAGACTTCCTCAGTTCGATGGCACAGGGCCCTTGAATGCACAACAACATGTGGATAAAATGAATGACTATTTTGACCTACAGGAAGTAGATGAAGCTGACTTTCAAATGAGATTGTTTGCGCAGAGTTTGACAGGTGACATTAAGAAATGGTACAAAGGCTTACGCGCTGCCTCAGTGCTTGACCTTACAATGTTTCAAAGAAGTTTTCTAGATAGATGGGAGGTAAAGAAAAATCCTCTCTAGATCTTGTCAGAATACGAAAACATCAGAAGAAATCAAGGTGAGACAGTACAAGATTACTACACCTGTTTCAATAACCTGTACAATGCAATTCCAGCCGATATTAAACCTCCACAAGGTTTGGCATTGATAAAATTACCTGATGGTTTTGGCACTGATATGTCATATCAATTAAGGGAATAAACTCCACCACCCTAGAGGACATGCATAAAAGTGCAATAAGTGTGGAGGCCAACCTGTTGGCAAAAAGGGCACGACAAAGGATGGAGAGGAGAGTCACAATTAAAGAGAACCTTCCACATCAACTTCTAATTCCAAATTGGATTCCTTAGCCAGAGAAATGGAAAGAATGATGGAAAGACTTACTGTATCCGAAAGAAACCCTCCTAGAGAAAACCCACCAGCTCCTCAAATTCGGAAACCTAACTTCAGAAGAAACCCTCCTCAAATCAGGCAGAGAGATCCTAGGGATCAAAGGGAACATAGAGGTCCTGATCAACAGATCAGAATTCCCCTACAAGAAAACTATGTCGATGAAGGAGATGAGGTAATTAACGAACCAGAGGATACACACATAAACCTCATGGGCATTCACGATAACGAAGAAATTTTTCTCACCCAGGAGGAACAAGAACTTTTTCTTCTTTCTCAGACAAAGGTGAGCGAAGAAGCTGAAGATATCGAATAGTAGGCATTTGAAAATTCCATTATGGAGGTACACTAGCAGTACAATTTGTGAAGTAAAAAGACAGATGAAAGTTCCCCAAAAAAGGTAACCAAAACAAAGAAGACAGTCGAAACCAAGAAATTCCCCGAGCCTTCTATCGAGAGGATCCCTGAAAAAGGTAATGTTGAAGATCCAACAAAAAGAAACCTTATCATTTTGAAAATATCATCACAGACTGAGGTTTCATCAACCAACCCACCAAAGACTTCTACTCAGAAGGGGAATTAGAATTGTTGAGCCAAAGCAGTGCACCTATACCTTTCAGCCTCGAAGGGGAATTAGCCAAAGTGAAAATTCCCATTCCTCTTTCCAAGTTGATGAGCAAGGATGCTTACCGATCACAGGTGATCAAAGCACTGGACATTGAACCTGACATAGGCACAGAGGCCTTAACTATTGGATCGACGAATCATTCAGATACTATAATCCTTATTGATGATCAACCTGAACTCCTGTTCGGACCTGAAGTAGATGGTCAGACCGACAATGGTGTTGTTGCTCCTTTTTACATCAGCCTTAATATACATGACCTGATTCTGCATAATGCTATGTTAGATTCGGGTGCTTCCCATAATCTGATGCCTAAAGAAGTGATGGAAAAACTGGGACTTGAGGTTACTAGACCTTACAAGGACTTACACTCTTTTGACTCCAGCAAAGTCATATGTATCGGTTTGATCAAGGATCTGTGCAACACCTTGGTTCAGATTCCCACAAAAAGCATGGTCATGGATGTTGTGGTCGCAGACATTCCCCCGAAATATGGTAGTCCCGATCTTGGGGGGCCAAGTTGAAAGGTACTTTGTAGTTGGATATGTCATATGCCATTGTCCCAGTTTTTTGGCATAGAGAAGACTATACAGAGAAACATTGATGAAATACATGGTTAGCAGCCAAGAAAATCCACATAACTATCCTCTGTACTTTGCACATTCTGACCTGGATTCCTTTATCCTATATAACGATGGTGATACCGGAGAACAAATCACTCAGCTAGAAGAAGATACATCTGGTCCAAATGAAGGCCAAGAAATCACCGAGGCAGAAAGAAAGAAAAATGTGATAACTAAAGAATTGCCAGCAGATTTCTGGAGCATGGACTTTGATGGAGCCGTAAGCAAAGAAGGAGCTGGAGCATGAGTTTGGTTGCACAATCACAGATCTAGGTATTCGGAAAACCATTCTTACAAACTAAATTTTCAATGCACTAACAACATAGCTGAGTACAAAGCTTTGATGCTCGGCCTGAAACTATTGAAGAAGGTTGGTCCCAAACAAATCATGGTAAGGGGAGATTTCAAATTAATTATCAAACAAATTAAAGGTGAGTATGCAGCAAAACATCCCCATCTTAGAGATTATAGGAATGTTGTTTTGGATGCCCTCAAATGTTTCACTAAAGTTGATTTGTAGGTGATTCCTAGGGGACATAATATTTTAGCAGATGGATTAGCTATGTCAGTAGCCACATGCAAGATACCTTTTCATTCCACTAGCCTATACACGGTAGAGGTGAAGTGCAAACCAACTATTCTAGACAACATCAGATGCTGGAAGGTATTTGGTAATGATGATCAAATTGAAGATTTTCTACAATGTAAAAATTATTTCGAGTGTACAAACATGGACTTAGAAAATGAGGATGAAAATGTAAAAAGACATGATTTTGGAAATGATAGTGTAAATAAGATAGATTCAAGAGAGTTAGGCGAAGATGAGATAGAAGCCCTTTTTTTTGTATTTAAAAAGTATTCTTTTACCTAGGGGTTTAGTTCCTTTAGAATACCTATTTGATTTTAATGATGTATCTAAAAACCAAAAATCGAAGCCAGTGGTCAGGAAGTAGAAGATTGTAATATAGGGACAAAAGAGAAACCCAATATGGTAAAACTTTCCAAATCATTACCCCATGAGCAGAAACTCAAATACATGGAGATTTTCAAGGAATATTTAGATATATTTGCCTGGGGTTATGAGGACTTGAAAGCTTATGACACCAACATCATACAACATAGGATTCCAATAAAACAAGATAAAAAACCTTTCACACAGAAAATTAAGAGAATAAATCCCATGCTACTTCCCCTGATAGAAAAATAAATCAAAAAAATGTACGATGCTAAAATCATAGTTCCGTTACGATTTTCCAAATGGGTTTCAAATTTGGTCCCAACCCGAAAGAAATTCAGAGAAATCAGGCTTTGCATCGATTTCCGAAATCTGAATAAGGTCTCTCTGAAGGAAAACTACCCATTGCCAAAAATGGACCACATATTACAAAAGGTAGTCAGATCCAATCGAATCTCTTTACTGGATGGGTTCTCAGGTTATAATCAGGTCCTCGTTCACCTAGATGACCAAGAGAAAACAACTTTCACAACACCATGGGGTACTTTCATGTATGTGAAAATGCCTTTCGTGTTGATGAACGCTGGGGCCACTTTCTAGAGAGCGATGGACATTGCTTTTGTGGAAGAACTTGGAAAATTTATTGTCATCTATCTGGACGACACAACTGTGTTTTCACAATCTGATGACAAGCACTTACGACATCTCAGATGAGTTTTTGAGAAATGTAGGAAATTTGGGATTTCTTTGAATCCTAAGAAGAGCCTTTTTGGATTAGAGGAAGGTAAATTGCTAGGGCACATAATCTCTAAGAACATAATTAAAATAGACCCCAGCAGAATCGAGGCCATTTAGAAATTAGAACACCCAAGAAATATCAAAGAGTTACAATATTTTATCAGAAAAATAAACTTTCTACGAAGATTCATGCCCAACCTGGCCGAGCTTCGTAGGAACATCACAAACATGTTAAAAAAGGACACAAAAATAAAATGGGACACCGAGTCCAGGTAGTCTTTTGAACAAGTCAAACGCGCACTCACGCAGGCTCCAGTCTTGATCAGTCCCGACTTCACCAAATATTTTTATCTTTTTTCTTTCGCCTCTGAACATACCATTGCAGTAGTATTACTATAGAAAAACAATGAAGGGTATGAACAGCCCATAGCCTTTTTCAGTAAAGATTTAAGAGATGCTACTTTGAATTATAAAATAATGGAGAAACAATCTTTTGCCTTGGTGAAATCCATAAAATATTTTAGAGTATACATTCTCCATTCCCACACCATTGCATATGTTCTGAATGTGGTAGTAAAATAAATTTTAACCCAGGACAATCTGGACGGCTGAAGAGGAAAATGGATTGCTATCATTCCAGAGTATGACATAGAGATTAAGCCTACTAAACTGATTAAAGGTCAAGGTCTAGAAAAGTTAATGGCTAAATCAAATTTCCATGCTCTTGACATTAATTTCTTAGATGCAGTAGATGAATAGGGTGAGCAGGCGAATCTAAGCATGAGAGAGGTATTTCTCAACTCTCCATGGTACACAGACCTGATATTTGTTTTGCATAATTTACAAGCTCCCCCTGGTCTGACCAAAGCTAAAGCTAGGTTTTTGAAATTGAAAACATTAAAATTTTTCATTCTAGAAGGGAATCTGTATTGGAAATATCCTAGAGGTATTTTGCTAAATTGTTTATTGAAGGATGAAGCTGACAAAGTATTGCAAGATTTTCATGCAGGAGACTGTGGTGGTCATCTGAGCTGGAAGACCACAGCTAATAAAATCCTTAGAGATGGATTCTATTGGCCAATGTTATTCGCTGATGTGCATCATAAATTGACTTTGTGTCATAAATGTCAGTTGTTTGAGGGCAAAAGGAAACTTCTTCCTCTGCCCCTGAAACCAATCTCTGTTGAAGCCCCTTTCCAGCAATGGGGATTAGAATTCATCAGAGAAATACATCCTCCCTCTTCGAGACAGCACAGGTGGATTCTTACTGCCACATATTATTTTACAAAATGGATCGAAGTAGTACCAAGCAGGCAAGCTACTGATTCTCTCATTATTAAATTTCTTGAAAATAATATCTTGTCCCGTTTTGGATGTCCTAGAAAAATTATAATTGACAACGCAACTGCTTTTCGATCTAAGAAACTCATAGATTTCTGCAACCAGTATCATATTGGTTTGGGACATTCCATAGCTTATTACCCTTAGGGAAATGGGATGGAAGAATCATCAAATAAAACCCTGGCAAACATTATCAAGAAAACTTTGCAAGAAAACAAAAAGTCGTGGCATAACAAGTTGGTTTTCGCATTATGGGCCGATAGAATGACCACCAAAAGGTCAATCGGTATGTCACCATATCAGCTGGTCTACAACACATAAGCGGTTTTTCCCACTTCCTTAGGAGTTCTTGTCATGAAATTACTGCAAGACATGCAAGCCGAGCCGAATGACTCCCAAAGAAGGATAAACCAGATGATCCATTTGCAACAGTCCAGGGAAGAAGTATACAACAAGACTCAGGTAGTCCAAGAAAGCATTAAGAATATCTTTGACAAAAGAACCAAAGAAGATGATTTCGAGCTAGGTGACTTAGCGCTGAGATGGGATTTCCAAAATGCAGACAAGGGAAAGCATGGAAAATTCGATAGTCTGTGGAAGGGACCATACATGATTCAAGCATTCAGAGGAAATAATGCCTTCTTTCTCAACAACAGTGATGGGACAGATCTGCTAGGAGGACCTGTAAATGGCAGAATGCTGAAGCATTATTCACCGCCTCAATAGGGTTCTGAGTTCACACTTTCCATTGTACAAACCACTCTCATTTTTCTTGCAAGTTTCTGAGTGAATAACTTTGATCAGATGGTGAAGCCCGGAGAGAAGGCCCTAAGACATTGAACATTGTCTTCCAATTTTCAAAATAAAACCGATCAAACAACAAAGGTGACTATGGAGAAAGTTTCATAACATCAGGGATTAGGATTCTTGGCATTTCACAAGGAGAGTACCATCCCCAGGTGGAGCCACTGTTATAACCCTATAATTTATAGGATCAACTGGTGAATGAAATGTTATCTCTTTATTGTTTTTTTTGTCAAATGATTTTTCATTCTGCAAATAATTTGAAGGAAAGAAAAAAAGAGAAGAAAAAGAAAAAGAAAAGAAAAAGAAAAAGAAAGAAAAGAATAAAACAGGGCATAAAAGAAATTCAATAGAGCCCCATGCAATAACAATAACTTGGACCATACCTTTCAAGCATGGCCAAGTTCTTTTAAATTGATGTTGATAGGAGTAGTGAAAAGGCTTGGCTAAACTGTTTAATCTTAGCCAAGTGATCTAGGTTAGTTAGTGAATAAATTTGACCAGACTGCCTAATCTTGGCTAGATAGCCCCAGGGTAGAGTAATTTCTTAGTCCAACAGTTTAATCTGGGCTAATTGTCATAGGTTATTAAGTTAGAACATAGGGTAGTTTGCTTTATTTCAATAAAACCAGCCCGATGATCAATGTTGAACCATGTCTTGGATGTTTAAAAGGTTGGTTGTCTAACCCCTTGGTGATAGAAACATGGGAAAGCTTGGGAAAAACCACAATATGCACTTATCCTAATTTCTCTAGGTGCATATGCTTTTGCGCTCACAATTATGCAATGCTCATGTATCAATGGCTCAGATGTTCGCACCCAGATCTATGATGGACATGTCTTTCCGGACCCCCTCGACCATTCTACCTTTAATGGTGGGGGGGGGGTCCAGAATCAGAGATAATATATGCCACATATGGATGGTTCAAGCTTCAATGCTTAGATCTACGGTTTATATTGGATTACATACCCCCCTGTCTGTTCTGCCTTTAATGGAGGGGGGGGGGNGTCCGGAATTTGTTTTAAAGATCACGCACAGATCTGCGATCGAGAGGAAAGCGCGTAGATCAATGACTCATGATGTTTTTCAGACCCCCCCGACTGATCTACCTTTAACGGTGGGGGAGGGGGGGTCCAGAATGGAATTTTCCTCTGGTAGGCACCCTATCTATACCTGGCATGAGTCCATTGGTCCCGAATCCCACTGCCTATTACTGTCTGACATACCTTGTCACCTCATGATGTTATTATCCACCTTTTCTGTAAAATTCACCTCCCATAACTCTATCAGTATTTCTCCCGCATTCACCCGTGGCAAGTCCCTTCACCATGGTCTTTTCCCCCAATTAATACCCACCACGTCACTCAACCGTATGCTTCAGTCATTGTCACCTGCCATCTCATGCTCTAAATGACCTGTTGGCCATTTATTACTGACTAACTTATCCGTTAACCAGCTGACCTGTCTCCCGTGCCCAACAGATACTCGTTTACTCAAAGCTACTCTCACCCTTCACTCCTTCACCATTTACCCAGTCATCGCACCAGAGAATTTTCCATGTTTTCCTCTCTATTACAGTTAGCCACCCACATCTACAGTCGCCCCCGCTAACTTTTGTTTTATTTGCAGGTATTTTTACAATAATGGTGCCAAAGTCAAAGAGAGCAGAAGGTGAAGAGAATCCTTTTCTCCCGCCTCCCATGGACCTCGACAGGATTCCTCTGGCCAACAAAGACTACTTAATTGTAGACAAAAGATGTGATTTTGACTTCGCAGACCTACAGTCATGGATGAAATATGTTTTCCTAGACCATAGTGATGAAATTGGGCTCTAGGAGTCCAACCTACCTTTATATCTTTTCCCCCAGATTCACCACTTCCCAGAATTCTCCCTAAAGTGCCAAGCCCATTATATCCCCGAACCAAGAGCCATTGTGTCCTCGTCTAGGGAAATTCTTTTCCTCATCACACCAAAAACCATCGACCAAATGATGCAGATATCCCGAGCTGACTCTGCCTCACATTTTAACCTTGAGATCATTATAGAGCTTTACCAGAAGCTGTCGTTTCCTCAAAGAGCTCATATTTTTGAGCTTTTTCTTCCACAATCCACTCAACTCCCCACTACAAACCCCCCTTATCCTTCCTCCTTGTTCTCAATAAAAGGAAACTAGGTCATCACATCACTATGCACCTTGCTTGGTTATTTTTCAAATCAATGCGTAGATGAACCCATTTTGGGATTTCTGTCTATTTTCTCCATCGATGAGAAACCCACTACATAGTTTGACTATAGAACATTCCTGGTGGACAAAATTCACGAACAATTCATAAATTTCACCACAGAAGGTATGTTCAGGTATTCTGCAATTCTGGCATACCTGTTCGTTTTCTTCCAAGTAGACAAATTTTCTTTTTCTATGTGGAAGATGGATGAGGATGGTAAACCACAGGTAGTAACAACATGGACCTCTTTGCTCAGACATAACTCCATGGAATTCAGCTTCAAGTAGTTCATCGAGCAGTTCTACCACCCAGTGGTGAGTATGCTCAGTGGCAGACCCGAACCCAGAATTAATGACGAAATTCAGAGGATTCTACATCTCTCAGACCTTACAACGATTGGTGATTGGTACCTGTACCAAAATCATACTGAGATCAGAGTCTATGGGTGCGATTTGGCCCCATATAATCTACCCAAGTACTTACCTATTAGAATTTTTTCCCTGGAATACACAAGGCAGATGATAAACTCAGACGACATACATTTTGTGTCTTTGAAGAAGAAGGAGCAGCTCAGAATCAAAGGGCAGATTGGATCTTTCATCTGCAACAGTCGAGGCGCTGGGGAGGAAGCAAATAGGCTGCTAAAAGAAATGAATTTCTTTGTTAGTTTCATGTGGCACTATGATCCGTGTGGGATAATTTCCAAGATGAGAATCAAAAACAAAAATATCCCATATGTTCACATATCTAGGCCAGAGGTAGAAAAGTTTGTAAACCAGACAGAATGGGATCCAAACACACTGGTTGAGGCAAAACAATAGGACCCTTTAGTCACTGTTTCACAGACGACTACACCACAGGCTCCAAAGGAGAAAAGGCCCAGGAAGGACACTTTGCCTTCGGTCACTGAAGTATCATCTGAGGAGTTCTGATTGCACAAAAAGAGGTCGAAAACCACTCAGCTTCTTGACATGGATAGAGAATAGGCAATTCCATCCACTACAATGACGGAGGTGGATCGGTCACTCATTAGTACAAGCAACAAGAAGATCATAACCTCAGTATTGCCTAAGAAGCCTACAGACACTCCACCAGTCAACCAGCCAGGCAAAACAGGACCCAAGCTGAGTATCTTCGAGAAATACGATTTGATCAAGAAAAAGAATCAGATGCTAACCATCAGCACATATGCTCAGTTCTGGAAGAAAACGTCGACTGCACAACACAGACTGCTATCGACATTCGATACTGAGAAGGGCAGAATGCAGATGGAATTTCTCCAAGCACAGGTGCCAGACCCAAAGGTAATCACTGATTACAAAAGGGAAACCTTTGAATTCCAGACTAAGGATGTGCATTCAGCTGATCAAATGGATCTGCACAGGAAAACTGGAGAAATGGTTTTCTCCACGCTGGCACATGCTTCCACTGCTGCCTCCAAATTACAAGTGTCTTTGAATAATGTCCAGACACAGTTGAAGTTGGAGAAAATATCATCCTTTGCCAAAGATAACAGGATTAAGACATTGGAGGAACTGGTCCTCAAGATCGGATATGATCCCTTGAATGTGAAAGTAGTCGAGGAGGTGATCAAGAAGAAAAATGTCATCATAGTGTCTCTGAGGAAACAATTGAAGCTGCCACCAACAGTAGACTCTCAGGCAAAGGAAATAGTGGAGACAGAAGGGGAAAAAGATGAGATGCTTATGTTGATCATGGAGCAGAATGCACAATTGAAGGAAATGGAAGTTGAACTGGAGAAACTAATGAAAGAGAAAGAGCAATAAAAAACCATGGAAGTCATTCCATTGAGTGCAGTTCCACTCTCAGGAGTGAACACAGCGTCACTAGGAGAAATTCCATTGGCAAATACACTGACGTCTCTGGAAAAGACTATTGAATTGGCTAAATCTATGGAAGAGATGAATCTGCAGGAAACAGAGATTAGCAGGCTCAAAAAGGAGATTGAGAACCTTGAGGAACTCAAATATTCTTACCAAACCAACTACTCCAAAGAAAGACAAGTGTCAGACCAACTCAAACAAGAGTTACAACAGCTTCGGAAGCAAACAGTGACAGGCAAAACATTGGTCGAATTCAAAGAAAGTGTCTGGACAGACATCACCAAGTATATGAATGAAATATAGCCAATGATACAAATTATGTTTGAGCAAAACGAATTGGTGCAAATAAGTAAACAAGCCATCGAGAATATTAGAGAAGAACTGGGAGAGATGCCCACCGAAGCTAATGAAATCATCAAATTCCTAAATTCTAAAACCAGAGAGGAGCTGGAAGATCTGAGAATTGAGGATAGAACAGAGGCCATCCTTGAGGTCAAGAGGGTCCTGACCAAGAGAGGATTGATGCTGCAGCTAGAAGAAAAGTTTCAGGCTATGGACCTAAGGGTGCAAAGGTTTTTTAACAAGATTGGGGCTCTACAGAAGAAGGGTCTTCCTGGTTTGAAGGTGATAAATGACAAATTGATGATTCTCCCCGACTAGAAAAAGAGACTAGCTGTTGTGGCTAAGGATAGTTCAAAATTTCCAAGAATTCAAGGCAGTATCACTAGAAAGGCATTCCTAGATGCTCTATATTTGGACATCAGCATACAACATGAGATCCGGTGCATCTTCATCATCAAGCCAACTTTTGCCAAGTACATAGAGATGGATGAAGTCTACCGAAGGTTACTCAAAGTCAACATTCCCAGTCATCTTCAATGGGAAGAGCTTTGCAATCTGATCGAGTAGTTGATAAGCTGTCCTAGCCCAGTCAGCTATCCAGTCAGACAAGGTCATGCAGAGGCCTCACCAACGGTTCACCTAGAAAACAACATGAAACTTCGACACATCATCAAACAGTTTCCTAGATTTTTGTAGTTTGTTAAGTTAGTTAAGCTAAAAATAGATTTACCACGTCCTGATCTTTAATGACAGGAACGTTTGTAATTTTGGTTATCAATACTTCACTTTTCAAAGTATTGAGGGTTGATCTTTACGCCCTGTGAGTTACCAGACTATAATATTTTTCAAGAGTTATTCCATTAATACAAAGAGGCATTTCCACAGGATTCTTGCGTGTACTCATTGGTGATGTTTTCCTTTTTAAGTTAAATGTTATTCTCACTTAGTTATCACACTGTTTTCTAAATCTAATCTTTGAAAGTAACGAACGTTGCAGGATTTATCTTTGTATACCTTGTTTCCGACTTTAAAAGATTTTAGTGTTTCATCTTCTGATTTTACGATAAAGAAATTCTTAACTGCTTCTTTGTTGTAATTGACATTCTCGCCTTTTCTGCTATTCCTCATTTATGCTGCTAAAAGAATCCAACGATTTCATTATCTCTCCCTTTGAAAGGTTTCTTTGTTTTTTGGTTTAGATTTTATTTCATGATACAGACCCCATAGCCCAATGGACATGTAAATCTCTCTCAGCCAACCCAACGAAAACGACAACAAACAAAACAAACATATTTTATTCACCTAGCCTAATATTTTAAATTTGAAACATATCTAAATCATACAGAGAGATCCCTCTCTGAAGATGGTAGGCCTAGATCATAGCTTCGAAGTGGTTGGATAAAGTTACCTCTCGTATATTTCTTCTTTTCTGAAAACCTCTAGGAAATTTACAGAGTGTTAACACAGTGGCGACCATACTGGGGACGGAACTGAACAAATTTTAACCTCACGTTTTCTTTTCCCTGGAAGAAAAATTTGTTTCTAAAAAATTGTAAATCTGAGAAAGAAGTAATGTTTATAGGTAGTTAAAAGCTTGTAGATATTAATTTTCGGACTCATAAAACTATATATATATATATATATATATATATATATATATAAATCAAAAAGAAATCTGGCTCCCAAAAGAAATTATACTCGATCTCACCCAGACCCAGAACCTACAATAGAAACTGATAATCTAGAACAGTTACTTAGGAAAAAGGCCTTTGCAGAAGGTTCAGTAAGTCATAATCCACTTCAGAGGTCCCTTTCTCTTCCAGAGGAGCTTGTTGCCCTTCAAGATATTGACTTTGACATCCTTTTTTAACAAATCCTGTTTAGAACGAAATCTGATAGCTTTGTGGTTGAAACCGTTCTAGACCCAACCTTCTTGCAAACCCGGACTCTTGAAGTTCTATTTCCCACTGCTAAACCTAAAACCACTCACTCTGTGCCAGCTAGCCCCTCCTTGTCCTCGTCTTCTGTCACCACCCCTCTTATGATTTAGGTTGTTGTCCCGTCTCCTCCACCTATCATGGCAGCCAGATATGCCCCCTTGGTGTTGGCTGCACCTTTACATGCTATGACCCAGGATTATCAAATGAGACTTCCTCAGTTCAATGGAACAGGGCCCTTGAACGCACAATAACATGTGGATAAAATGAATGACTATTTTGAGCTACAGGAAGTAGATGAAGCTGAAGTTCAAATGAGATTGTTTGCGCAGAGTTTGACAGGTGACGTTAAGAAATGGTACAAAGGCTTACGCACTGCCTCAGTGCTTGACCTTACAACATTTCAAAGAAGTTTTCTAGACAGATGGGAGGTGAATAAAAATCCTCTCCATATCTTGTCAGAATATGAAAACATCAGAAGAAATCAAGGTGAGGCAGTAAAAGATTACTGCACCTGTTTCAATAACCTGTACAATGCAATTCCAACTGATATTAAACCTCCAAAAGGTTTGACATTGATAAAATTCCCTGATGGTTTTGACGTCGATATATCATATCAATTAATGGAATGAAACTCCACCACCCTGGAGGACATGAAAAAAAGTTCAATAAGTGTGGAGGCCAACCTGTTGGCAAAAAGGGCACGACAGAGGACGGAGAGGAGAGTCACAATTAAAGAGGAACCTTCCACATCAACTTCCGATTCCAAATTGGATTCCTTAGCCAAAGAAATGGAAAGAATGATGGATATTATGGAGAGACTTACTGTATCCGAAAGAAACCCTCCTAGAGAAAACCCACCAGCTCCTCAAATTCGGAATCCTAACTTCAGAAGAAACCCTCCTCAAATCAGGCAGAGAGATCCTAGGGATCAAAGGGAACAGAGAGGTCATGATCAACAGATCAGACCGCCCCTACAAGAAAACTATGCCAATGAAGAAGATGAGGTAATTGAAGAATCAGGAAATACACACATAAACCTCATGGGCATTCATGATAAATAAGCAATTTTCCTCACCCATGAGGAACAAGAACTTTTTCTTCTTTCTCAGACAAAGGTGAGCGAAGAAGCTAAAGATACTGAACAACAAGTATTTGAAAATTCCATTATGGAGGTACACCGGTAGTACAATCTACAAAGTAAAAAGACAGACGGAAGTACCCCCAAAAAGGTAACCGAAACAAGGAAGACAGTCGAAACCAAGAAATCCCCCGAGATTTCTATCGAGAGGATCCCGAAAAAAGGTAATGTTGAAGATCCAGGAAAAAGAAACCTTACCATTTTGAAAAGATCATTGCAAACTGAGGTTTCATCAACCAACCCACCAAAGACTTCTGCTCAGAAGACTGTGGTGGACAAATTAGAATTGCTGAGCCAAAGCAGAGCACCTATACCTTTCAGCCTCGAAGGGGAATTAGCCAAAGTGAAAATTCCCATTCCTCTTTCCGATTTGATGAGCAAGGATGCTTATTGATCACAGGTGATCAAAGCATTAACATTGAAACTGACATAGGCACAGAGGCCTTAACTATTGGATCGATGAATCATTCAGATACTGTAAACCTTACCGATGATCAACCTGAACTCCTGTTCGGACCTGAAGTTGATGGTCAGACTGACAATGATGCTGTCACTCCTTTTTACATCAACCTTAATATACACGACCTAATTCTGCATAATGCTATGTTATATTCGGGTGCTTCTCATAATCTGATGCCTAAAGCAGTGATGGAAAAACTGGGACTTGAGGTTACCAGACCTTACAACGACTTACACTCTTTTGACTTCAGCAAATTCAGATGTATCGGTTTGATCAAGGATATGTGCATCACCTTGGTTTAGATTCCCTCAAAAAGCATGGTCATGGATGTTGTGGTCCCAGAGATTCCCCCAAAATATGGTATGTTGCTTCCCAGTCTTGGGGGGCCAAGTTGAAAGGTACTTTGCAGTTGGATATGTCATATGCCACTGTCCTAGTTTTTGGGAAACAAAGAAGACTATAAAGAGAAACATTGATGAAATACATGGTTAGCAGCCAAGAAAAGCCACATAACTATCCTATGTACTTTGCACATTCTGAACTGGATTCCTTTATCTTATATAATGATGGTGATACTGGAGAACAAATCAATCATCTAGAAGAAGATACATCTATTCCAAACAAAGGCCAAGAAATCACCGAGGCAGAAAGAAAGAAAAATGTGATAACTGAAGAATTGCCAGCAGATTTCTGGAGCATGGACTTTGATGGAGCTGTAAGCAAAGAAGGAGCTAGAGTAGGAGTTTGGTTTCACAATAACATATCCAAGTATTCGGAAAACCATTCTTACAAATTGAATTTTCAATGCACTAACAACATGGCTGAGTATGAAGCTTTGATGCTCAGTCTGAAACTATTGAAGAAGGTTGGTGACAAACAAATCATGGTAAGGGGAGATTATGAATTAATTATCAAACAAATTAAAGGTGAGTATGCAGAAAAACATCCCTGTCTTAGAGCTTATAGGAATGCTTCTTTGGATGCCCTTAAATGTTTCACTGAAGTTGATTTGCAGGTGATGCCTAGGGGACAGAATATTTTAGCAGATGGGTTAGCTACATCAGCATCCACATGCAAGATACCTTTTTGTTCCACTCGCCCATACACGGTGGAGGTGAAGTGCAGACCAACTGTTCTAGACAACATCAGATACTGGCAGCTATTTGGTAATGATGATCAAATTTAAGATTTTCTACAATATAAAAAATATTTCGAGTGTACAAACATAGACTTAGAAAATGAGGATGAAAATGTAAAAAGACCTAATTTTGTAAATGATAGTGTAAATAAGATAGATTCAGGAGAGTTAGGCGAAGATGAGATAGAAGCTGATGTTTTGCATTTAAAAAGTAATGTTTTACCTAGGGGTTTAGTTCCTTTAGAAGACCTATTTGATTTTAATGATGTAGCTAAAAAACCAAAAATTGAAGTCATGGTCAGGAAGTAGAAGATTGTAATATAGGGACAGAAGAGAAACCCAAGATGGTAAAACTTTCCAAATCATTACCCCCTAAGTAGAAAATCAAATACATGGAGATTTTCAAGGAATATTTGGATGTATTTTCTTGGGGTTACGAGGAATTGAAAGCTTATGACACCAACATCATACAACATAGGATTCCAATAAAAGAAGATCAAAAACTTTTCAGACAGAAACTTAGGAGAATCAATCCCAAGCTACTTCTGATAGAAAAATAAATCAAAAAGATGTACGATGCTAAAATCATAGTTCCATTACGATTTTCCAAATGGGTTTCAAATTTGGTCCCAACCCGAAAGAAATCCAGAGAAATCAGGCTTTGCATCGATTTCCGAAATCTGAATAAGGACTCTCTGAAGGACAACTACCCATTGCCAAAAATGGACCACATATTACAAAAGGTAGTCGGATCTAGTTGAATCTCTTTATTGGATGGTTTCTCAGGTTTTAATCAGGTCCTCGTTCACCCAAATGACCAAGAGAAAACAACTTTCACAACACCATGGGGTACTTTCATGTATGTGAAAATGCCTTTCGGGTTGATGAACGCTGGGGCCACTTTCCAGAGAGCGATGGACATCGCTTTTGTGGAAGAACTCAGAAAATTTATTGTCATCTATCTGGATGATGTAACTGTGTTTGACAATGCCTCATTTCGGTATTCAAATATTATCACTCGTTTCGGTATTCCTGAATGCCTAGTATTTGACAATGCTTCCTATTTTTCGTCTCTTGAAATTAGTGATTTCTCTCTAGAAAAAGGAATAAAATTAAAGTACTCTGCCAGCTATTACCCCCAAGGAAATGGTTTGGCGAAATCAACTAATAAAAACCTGACCAAAATCATCAAGAGAATGGTCTTCGAAAACCATAAAAACTGGCATAACGCACTATTGAACGCGATCTGGGCTAATAGGGTAACTCCTAAAACTGTTGTTGGTAATTCCCCCTTTTTTCTTGTTTACGACAAGGAAGTGATTCTTCCACTGCATGTCCTTCTTCCATCTCTGCAGTTATCACAGAAGGTGCAAGAAGAAGACTGTCCTCCCTTGGAGAGTCGGATTAACTCTTTGCTAAAGTTAGAGGAAGTAAGGGCTCAAGCAAAACGAAAATTGGATCAACATCAACTCATTGTTAAAAACCGGTTTGATTCCAATTCTGCCTATGACATAAATTTTGAGGTAGGCGACCTTGTCCTTAAGTGGGACAAACCTCATGAGGGAAAAGGAGAACATACTAAGTTTCAAAACTTGTGGTTGGGACCATTTTTAATTGCTGAGAAACTGGGCCCCAGTTCCTTTTGCCTACAGAATTTAGAGGGACATCCAAACACCTTCCCAGTGAATGGTCAAGCTCTCAAAAAGTACTTCACCTGATGACGTTCCCACACACCCTCTGTAAATATTTTATGTTTTGTTTTACTTGCTATTTGTTTTTCTTTTCTGGTTTGTTTTGGTTTTCATTTCTGCTTATCGGTCTTTCTTTTGAAACACACATACCTACATCACGGGTTAGCTCAGACAAAGAAAACAAAAAACTTCCCCTCAAAAATAATTGCTGAAAATTGTCAGAACATCAATTGTTGTATTTCTCTGAAATTGTAGCCTTGTTAAAGATGACTTTTTTGAAAAGCATTTTCTTGGTTTCAATCTGAAATTGAAAGTATTCACGACCATCTATAAAAATCTTTTTACGATTTCCTTGTTCTTTAAGAGAGCAACTCAATGATGTCTCCTTGTTCTTGAAAGTCAGTTTTATCAAACTATTTTTGGATCTTGATGAAGGACAGCACGAAAAATTTCAAGGTCTGTGGCATATCAAGATATGGAATTTTCAGTGTCACCCTGCTCTATTGAATATTTTAAAAACTACAATATGAATAAATTCTCAAAGAGTTGTGGGAAGTGTTTTTAAACCCACCGGGACACTGAACAGGTCTGCTGGCAGCGGGTAAATGCATGCATGATGCCAAGATAACTTTGCTGGGGTACTGAACAGGCCCGCTGGCAGCGAAGCAATGTCATGTAAAAGAAAATTCTCAGATATGGATTTTGTTCTGATCTTAAGTGTCCTTCATTTTAATTTGAAATTTCTTGACAAGATACAGACATCAGAGTGGGTTAATTGACATCCCTTTCGATTCTATGGACGCCTACTAGCAGCAACAACCCTGTCAACAGTATTGGAGATTTTAACTTAACATCATGGCTTTCTTTTGCCAAGTTTGTCACCAGTTTTTGTTTCTTTAAAAAACAAAAGTTGTCTGAAACTGGACTATGTTATGATTATTTGAGATGTTCAAATGGATTTTCGGTTGTTCTTCGATTTGAAGTTTTTCATATTTTTCTAACCTGAACTTGTTTGTGTAACAGAGATAACTGCTTCTCCCAGCATGTCGCCATTGTTGGCAGCAATAATATAATTGTTATTTTTATTAAATAATCTACATAGCTGCCTACACGGGGTCTTGAAATTTTATTATTCTTCATGAGCAGTTTCCTAAATGACAGTTGTAAATCGTCGCTTTTTGCTTATCGTCTATTCATGTTTCATTTTCATGACTGTAAGCATGAAAACTTGCGACTATAATTACCATTTTGTTTTAAAATTTCATTGAAGATAAATTGTTCAATTAATTTGTTATGGAGTTTTGATTCGTTGCCATGAAGATATTACTCCTTTTTGTTTTTCACCCTTTCAATTCTAAGCATGCCTAAGAGATTGATAGTTTTAATGAACAAAAGATCCCCACCATTCGATTTTTTGTATTGGTTTTGGATTGAATTTTTATCACATTTCTTTCATGAAACTTTTGATTATTCGATTTTTGACTTACCCAACTTTGTAATCAAACCATGATGCCTGCACTTATGTTCGTTGTGAGTACTTTGGTCCTAGCTTGTACTCTATACCAAGGTGGCATATGATGTACAGACTGCCATTACTTCTTAGGATGGTCTCAGGTTTCACAAACCTCTCCGCATGCGTTTTAACTAAACACCCTTCCCATTGTATGAGTCATTACAGAGTGTATTGTTAGGCTCGTGGTTATGGCTATATTTCATTTTTGCAAACCCTACCTGTATGTTGTGCTTTGATTACCCTCGCGTCCAGTATGGTCCCTGTAGTAAGGATTGAACCAAATGGTATCCAAACCTTGCTCTCATACAATGATGCTAGGGAGTATTTGGAAAGAAATGGCTGTCATGTTTTCATCAAGAAGTTTTAGGGTTTTAATCTTCAGGTTGCCCAAGAGTATGCCTTATCCTTTGATGGTTGTAGGGAAAAAGTTGGTGATGTGCATTTGGAGGTAACTAAGGAGTTCCCGAGTCAAGCCATAAGATTGCCAGCAGTTGGTCAGAAATGGTTTAAAAACATGAAATTGGAGGGAGTCCCTTGGACCCTGCTATTTGCATCGCGGAAAATAACCAGCTGTGATAGAGGTATGCCAATTTCATTCCTAAAAATCCGATGGCATGATTTACTCGTTGTGGTGAAACAATTTGTTACATGTGAGGGACGGTTCGGACTTGTATTTTTATATCATTTATGCCTTCTTATGAGTTTTATGGGTTTCCCTTTGAATATGCCATATTACCTACTCAGAAGTCTATATAAAATGGGGAAAAGATTTAAGAAACAGAGGTCAGACTCAAGTATTTTTCATCATGACCTAATTAAAATCATCCTCATACATTAGTTAGAGTCACAAAATGACTGTTGGGATTCATTTATTACACAAAATGGTTTTGGTAACCCTGAATTGGGAGAAGTAGATAAGCCTGTCGTTGAGGAAACCCTTTTCCACCCGATGACATCTCTTCCACCTCCCCAGGCTTGTGACTCTTCCCCTAACAGTGAACCCTTGATCTACCCTAAGGTCATTCAACAGGCTAGTCAACTGGTTACACATCTAAAGGATAGTGTTAAAGTTGCAAGGAAACCTATAGGAAAGAAGTTTAAAAGTAATATTGATGTCAATTTCAAAAACAAAAGAGCTGGCATGGTAATTTCTTGAAGTCTTCAAAATAAGGCAAGCTCTCATGCAGATGTGATTAGCATGATTGAGGTTAACGAAAGCTTAGACTCTGAAATTGACAAATTCCTTGCATAGGAAGACCTTGTGTCATTCAGGCTATACCCTGACCGACCCTATAACTTTGTCGATAATTTACCTCCTTGTTTGAGAGACAACCCATAGTTTCCCGGTGTCAAGCTCTGCAATAAATCGACTATCCCTATGGACGGTTCTTCGATCCATAATCTTATTCGTTCTGATGCAAATTCTTCACAGTCACAATGCGATGTCTGCCTATCATGGATCGACATATACTATACTGATGTCTCGTTTCTACAGTCATGGGTTAAGTTTTTAAAAGACCAGGTTGATGTTTTAACAAACGAAAACAATAGGCTTGAATCTATTATCCAAGGGAAGGAGAAGCATTTGAAAACCATAGGTCATGTGATTTTTAAAAACATAGAGGTAGCTACAGCCATCGTTAACTCCAAAGTTTCATGATACGATTTGATTTTATGATTAGAGGTATGATTTTTATTTATTTAATAGCATGATTGTTGTCATTTTTTAGTTAGATTATGTGGTTTGTTAAATAAACTATTTTTATTATTAGATTAGCCTATTTTTATTTATTCAATAAAATGAGATTTCATTTACTATTATAACTAGCTACAGAATCGCAAGATTCTGTAGCCAGTTAAGAAAATTCGAATTGTCTAATTTGATGACATAAAACATATCTGAAATCTTCCTATTTTATTTTGCATTCAAGACAATTCAAGAGCCCATGATTTCAAAGATGATATGAGGCACTTTTAAGATCTCCCAGTCATATCTATTTTATATTTTGAATAAACAAAAATAGACTGTTGTTAGTTTTTGGATATTTAATAAGATCAGGGAGGTTGCATCTCCCTTTATTTTTGAAACAAATTTGATCTCATGAAAAGGAAACAGTTATGTTTCCTGAGACCTATATAAACCTATCATTTTGTAAACATTGCATCATCTCAGCCTGGGGAAAGAGTATGGGTGTCTTATCACACACTTGAATGGAACAGAATGCACATTATAGCTTTAGCTTTTCTGTATGATGTTTTGATTCAAGTTATGTTTATTTCGATTTGATAATAGATGGTGATTTCTTTCGTCATCATGATTTATTGCAAGTTGATATGATTCATTTTTATATGTTGTCCATATCTTATGTTTCAGATACAATACACAGTGATCATCTATCCAATTTAAATTAGGAGATTTATCTCTAATTTATGTTGATAGTTTACATGCAAGTTCTTACAAGAAGATTTATCTCGTTGTAGTTACTTGCAAATCATAAATATCACTGTGACTGTATCCATTATATGTTCTATTATCATAACTCAATCTTCAGCATATTCGTTTCGCATTTGTTCGGAACGATCTTAAGATCTATTGTAGGTTTACTTCCCGGATAAGGTGGTTGGATATTCTCTATTGAACAGACATTGGATGCATTAATAGGTTAGTCTGTTATTTTATTTCGTTTGCTTGCTTATTTTAGAAGTTTTATATATATGGTATGATTTCCATTATCTATAATTTTATGTTCGATTAAGTAGTTTAATATTTGATTTCATGAATGTATACATCCAAAAAAACAAACCAAAAAAATTAAATAGTATTTTCACTTTGTTAAAGGAACCAATTTACATTCGATTTTTATGAGTTTAGATTAAAACTCATGATTTGTACAGATTGTATATAGAATTATTATACATATATTATTTAAATAAATTGTACCTATATATATTTAAATGTACATATAGATTTTAGCGATTGTTATTTATTAGGTTGTTGTATTTCCTTTAGTTATTTTTACGCTTTATTTAGGACTTAGATCGGCCAACGAAGACGCTAAAACCGTTGGAGTGAATTAATCCAAATGGCTTGGGTTAATTAGACAACCCCGGACTGGATTCACTCTTCCAGTTGACGAGTGTTCAATTTCTCCCGTCAACACCATTCCAACAATTTTGCATGGTGCATCATCACCCAAATGAACCTGTCCAAAATCACCTTGAACATAATCTAGAAAATGTTTCGTATGGGGTGTGGCATGAAATGAAGCCCCTGAATATACTACCCAAGACTCAGAAATATT
>SNQJ01S0083083.1:76007-95996 GCA_010110895.2 Picea sitchensis
GGCCATTAAATTTCTCGACCCTAAACTTTCCATCTTCCGACATTGCTCCCACTCGAACCAGGAACCCTCTTTTCCTATGAGTTACCTTTCGCTCTGATACCAGTTGTTAGAAAAACAAGACCGTGGAGCAATACAGTAAAACAAATGCGGAAACAAAACATAGAAGATACACAATACAATAGAGACACAGATTTACGTGGTTCACCCAGTGTGGGCTACGTCCACTAGAGAAATTGCCAGGTCCTTCCTTTATTATTATCCAGCAAATGAAGGGATACAACCTACAACAAACCCACTGTAACTTCCTCTTCTTTATCTCACAGTCTCTCGTTCCAGAATACAAAAAATTGCTATGTTGCATAGCCGCAATACATTTCCCTCATAACAGAGGGTTGCCTTCTAGGGAAAAAACCCTAACATAATTTCTATTGTTAGATCTGCGACCTTATAATGAATGGTCCAGATTTACAATGAAATTACAATATAAATTTACAAGGCAATTTTCCCTTCGGGGGCTTCGCCATCGAACCCCTGCAGAGGGCCCACTTGCCATTGAACCCCCTAGCCAGGGGGATAGCCCCCCCAGACCTCGCAGAGAGGGTACCCACCCTCTTCACTCCCCCACATGGAAGAGTGTACATACTTCTAGGGTGTAAAGTCTTCATGGGGTATAAACACGGTTGAAAAATAGAAGACCTCTGAATTAGGAAGATAATCAGGCTCCACGACCAACAACAAGATATTGTTGTGAACCAATCTCTCCACTAATCCATGAAAAATCCCAACCTGCCACACCACCAAGTTGGAATAGTCCAAAATTCCTCGTTTGGATGGTCTGCTCCATGTATAAAACAGAGACCATATAACCCATTGCTACCTGCAAAAATCACTATAGTTCCCTCTGAGAGCTGGCTCTTCAACACTACTACAACTCGCTCTAAGAGCTGTCACCTGTGATCTGTCCGAACAAAAACAAGAAATCTGCAACCAACTGTAGCAGCTAGTGTCTCAATACAATCCCCTTCTCTTTCGATCCCAAGCTCTAATACCATATAAATTTTCACATGCAACTCTATGTGACTAATTTTCAGATCTGAAAATTGCTTCCTAGTGAACTAACAGTAAACCCTAGCTATTATCATTCAACAATTTTACATAAAAAATAATTGATTGAAAAATATATGTAGCGGAAACAACAAGATCAGAGATGGATCATCAATACACAAGAGATAAAAAATGTATGTTATGTTACCTTGTTAATTTCAAAAAAATTGAGGGAAAAACCAATCCTCCCAGCCAATACAAATCCACAAAAATCTGAGGAAAACCTTGTCCTCCAATAACCAGAAAAATCAGAAAACAAAAATTAGTAAGTAAAAAAACATTCTAGAGTAATAACTCTTGTCCATGTCTCAGGTGGCTAAACCTTTTACAAAATTCATCATGCTACACCTCCTATTACAATTCCCCACAGGGTATGGAAATGTGGTAAAAAGATAAAAACAGGGTCTTGGTGGTCGGATGGACTTCAGAACTATGAATATTGAACAAGTAGTTGTTCAATATTGGGCGGGTCAACTGCAAGTCCATCCTAGTGCAACTTGGTGGATAACAAAAACATTACATGATATATAATAATACTTAAAATTTGACCAAGATACCTTCCCTAATATTTTTTGTAGATAATTAACAGAGTTAGTGAAAGGTTTTCTGAGAAAACCTAGCAAAGATCCTCTACTCTTAAAAACTTGTATTTTCATATAACATTAGATATTGAAGTAAAAATACTAGGAAATTTATTAACTGATATTGGCTCCTACCATTTGTTTCGCTTAGACTTGTGCCTTCTAGAATCTAAGCAACTCCACTCTAGTTTTCAAACACTCGGACTCGTGCCTTCTAGAATCTAAGCAACTCCACTCTAGTTTTCAAACACTCAGACTCGTGCCTTCTAGAATCTAAGCAACTCCACTCTAGTTTTCAAACACTCGGACTTGTGCCTTATCTTCTCATCCTTTTATACACATACAACATGGTTCCATTGTCATTGATGATTTTTTAGGGTTTAGGGTGAGGTAATCTAGAGATGAGGTAAAAAAAATCCTTTTTTCCCTCCAAATGCTCCTTCCATTCCAAAGAAAAATAAGGTACAACCCAAATGTGCTCAAGGCATATAGATTTATACGAAAAATCAGTGATAAAGAACCTAGTGAGAGTTTCCTTAAAGGCACCCAAAATGTTGTGTACAAGATAGTATCCTCTAACGTAAAGGTTCGAGAACAAACCTCCAAGAAAGCAGTAAGCAAAAAATAATCTAGAACCCTAAATATCCCAGACAAACAAGAGACCATACAAATAACTTTTCAATAAAACTTACTTCTCTTTTGGAGATCAATTCTCCATTAAAGAATTCCTCTACAATCATAATATTTTCATTTAGATATTTGTCGAAGTGTTGAGTTCTTGGAAATATGCATAAACCTGATTTGACTAAATAAACATAAATAATTTTCAGCAAATGCCCAATTTGCAAGATGTTTCCACCTTTATACACATTTGGATGACATGGAAGAAATATTCAATCCACATGGTGTGTCCTTGGGGGAGATTCTCGAGTCAAGGTGTTGTCATATGATCCTCAACTCCTCCGTCTAGGCGAACTCCTAGCTAATCTATGGGGGTAGTCCCTAACAAAATATACTAAGGATTGAAACTAATCTAAGTACAAGAAAATGAATCGAGGAGTTTATTGCAACAAAGACAATAATAAAAGTAAATCTATACTAGGAACATATATCATTCATTCAAAAGATAAAGATTATGTAAAGATATTCAATAAAGGAAATACTTGTGTAAAGTTTAATCAAAGGATACAAGAACTTGCAAGTAAACAACCATAAAAAAATTATATACTTCAAGATAAAATCAAAATAACTTTGAAGCAAAAAATAAGTACTTGAAGAAAATGGATTTAAGATAGATAATGAGACCAATGCCAATTATGTGTAATATGTAATGTTGCTAAGAGTATAGATTACCCTATGGAGATGTCTTTGAAATATTTTAGAGTTGGATCTACCTTCTCCTCCTCACCTGTCTCTTTTCTCTTGCTAGTCACAACACGCATAGGTTGGTCCCTCAACCTATATACTTTTCCCTTTATAACTCGAGGACCACTATTGTGTCTGGGATAGATCCTCTAAGAATCTAATAACACATATCCATCCAAGAAAAACACTGCATAACCCTACTCCTGAATTGTTGAGGCTGAGAACATACTCCTAATACCCATAGCACACTTTCCATTCATAACACATTTCCCAACTCCATCTGGAACAACACTATACCATATCCCTGTATTAAATGCTTGGTCCTCATACCAAGCTCCCCGTACATATCTGATTTAGACCCTATGAAGCTCTTAAAACAATCCTATGCCCTTGTCATATGCCGAAGGCTCCCACTATATAAGAACCATGCAATCCTCCAAGGAAAGCATCCTGCTAACTCAAGTCATGACCATCCAATGAACTTCTAACCAATTCCATCATCCAAGTCACCAAAAACTCTTTGTGTCTACACACACTATGATTGATCATCTTTCCTCTCTCTAAATAGTCCCAAGTTGTATATGGACACTCAATCTAGTCCACTCTAGACCTCCACAACTCATCTCTACAAGTGTATCATCCTCATGGGTCAAATATCTCATAAACTATCATGCCTCGACAATGTGCAATTCTCTAGATTGATGAAGACTCTATCTCATCAAATTTACATCCACACAAATCTATCTCTTCCATGCCAAATAACCTGAGATACACCCATCACAACTCACTATGAAAATTCATTGGAAGTCCATCCCCAGAGTTGGAAAACTTCCATGCAACATATTGTTGTGAATTGAGCTTTCTGCTAATCCACCAAAACTCCCAACCTTCCACACCACCAAGATGCAATAATTCACAACTCCTCGTTTGGACGGTCTACTCCATGTCTCAAACTAGATATCATCTAACCCACTACTACCTACAACAATCATTGTAGTTCCCTCTGAGAACTGACTCTTCATCACTGCTACAACTCACTCTCAGAGTTGTCACTTGTGGTCTGTCCTAACAAAAACAAGAAATCTGCAACCAACTTTAGAAGTTAGTGTCTCAAGATGATCCCCTTCTCTTCAGATCCCAAGCTCTAATACCATATGAATTTTCACATGCAACTCTATGTGACTAATTTTCAGATTTGAAAATTTCTTCCTAGTGAACTAACACTAAACCCTAGCTATTATCATTCAACAATTTTACATCGAAAATAATTGACTGAAAATATATGCAGTGGAAACAACAATATCAGAGATGGATCATCAATACAGAAGAAACACAAACTTTATGTTATGTTACCTTGTTAATTTTAGAAATTCCAAGGGAAAAACTAGCCCTCCTAGCCAATACAAATCCACAAACATCTGAGGACAACCTTGTCCTCCAATAACTAGAAACATCAAAAAATCAAACCTTACCAAATCCTTGGAAATTTCCTCTTACCACAAATCTGTTGTAGACCACATGTACGGTCTATTGACATCACCTATATTGTTGTTGATGTCATCCTATATGGACCTGCTCCTACCCAGAAACCCTTGTATGGATGTATGTGATTCACCTTACTGCAACCTATGTACACACACGACTGTGTCCACTGCAACATGCATACATACATGATTCACCTTCCTACAACCCGCGTACATACATGATTCACCTTCCTGCAACCCATGTACATACACGATTCACCTTCCTGTATCCCGCGTACATATGCAACTATGCCCACTACAATGTGCATACATGTACAAAAACTTGTATGAACACTTCCATATGATTTGCTCGATTTTTTCCTTCCCATGCCATATTTACCAAAGTTACATGCATTATTTTTCTGAGATCACCAAACCCGTTGGAAGAAGTGCAGACTCACTTATGATAACTCCATCATGTCTCCACACACTCTACAATATAATGTCATAATGACCTCTCTCCTTTATAAACAAGTCTTAGGGGTTAATATAGAATCCCCTCCACAAGTCAACATCAAATTATACTTTCTTGTGGGTGTCAAGCCCTAACACAAACCCACAAGGCTCATCACTAAACCCATGAAGCCCCAACTTCATTCAAAAGGGGTTTTTTTCCAAACAAAGAGTGTAATGTGGTTCCCATGACTATTCCCACATGCCCAAGACCTAGGGCATGTGAGAATAACTTCCTGAAGCTACACAAATCAACACGAATGATGTTCATTCACAGTCTATCATTCATCAACAACCCAAATCCCCAAAAATTAAGTGCCTCTTTTGCATTAAAAGTTCATTCAATAAATGTTATTCTTCCATGGTCATTCAAGTGCTTGTAAACCAAAGACATTCTAGGCAAGACCCAAAAACGAAAGAAAAAGGATTCCAACAAAGTTGTGCCTTACGCTACAGCCCTCAAATATACCTGTAGGCTCGGATGCCCATGGTACGATAGGGTAATTGTCACACACCCGACCCCTAAGTACCTTTTTAAGGGATGGGGTATAAATTGTTTTCTTAACCTAATACCCATGGCCCAGTAATTATTGAAGTCTTTACTTTCTCTTTTCCCTCACACTAACTCAATAAATTACTCATATGATAATTATGAGTAATTATATTATAACATAATGAGGATAATTTATCCATAATATACTTAAGTTGATTAACCTTAATTAAGGTATATAATTGAATTCCTCCATGCTACATTTTCATGTAGTTTAACATATATATATATATATATATATATATATATTTAATTTATTTACTGGGAAAAAGGATTCACTATATTCAACCACAAATTATCCTTTTATTAATTATATTATAATATAATTTTATTTAATTATATTATAATATGATTAATTTATATCAAAGGGGGCACTTAGGATTATCAATTCCCATTAATACCTAAGCCTCCAGAATTCGACGAAGATTCCACATCAGGATTTTATTAACCAAAATATCTCGAATGCCGGAGTTCTGAAGAGGGTCCCACCTCTATTATGCCTTTATGCCTATACAAACAATTATATTACAATATGATATAATTACGTGTGTTTAATAATATTATTGGAAAGCGGGAAAAATAGGTTCGGCCTTTGGTCTTTTTACCCTTACACTATATCTTCTCCAAACATCCCGGAGTCCTGAAGCTCCGAACTCTTCGAACCCTGAACTCGCGAAGGGTCCATGATTACACATGACTTTGCATTAAGTATTAAATTAAAAAGGGTAAAGAGTGTTTGTACTTCCCCACATGTAGGTACCAAAATAAACTCATTTAAAATATATGTATATTATATTACATAGTTGTGGAGAGTGTGCCTAGGTTTACAAGGTCTCCAATATTTTATTAATATTTGAAATAAAGGAGAGAGGGAGAGAACTCTGGGTCAAACCCCCTTCGAGTCTCCAACACATTCCTTATACTCCAATCTCTCGGAGCCCCGGATTCCCGAAGCTCCGAGGTGACCCCACTGGCACACATTACCACATCATTTAATATTCAAAGGAGTTGGCTTCTTTTACATGAAATCAATTTAATGAACCTTAAAATAATATAATATATTATTTTATATTCCTCGAAAATTACACCCAGGTTTTAAAATTCTCCAATATTATATTATTATTTGATATGAGAGAGAGAGAGAGAGAGAGTTATCCAGGTCAATCCCGTTCGACTCTCCACCACGTTCCTTATACAACAATCTCTCAGAGCCCCAAAGTCCCAATGCTCCAAAGTGACCCCACTTATACACCTTTCCACATTATTTAATAATTTAAAAAAGGTTAGCGTCGTTCCCGTGTAACCATTTTAATGAATATTAATATAATACAATATATTATATTATACCTCTCGAAATTCTCACCCAGTTTTAAATGATATCTAAGGTTATATTTAATATTCAATAATATAATGAAAGAAAGGATATTCGGGTCCACACCTTCAGCTCCTCCACGCAATTCTTCATTCTCATATAACCCGGAGTTCTGGAGTTCCTAAGGGGACCCACTAGTCTTACAATGTAACATAAATAAAATGATTTTTTTTCACTTATAATATTATATATATATAAGTTGTAATAAAGGTGTATTTTATTAATTTGTGCTAATGGATCATTTTAATTACCATACAATGAAATTGATTATATTTCTTATCTTTTGCAAACTTGCACAGAGAAGATAAGCTTCGGGCCTTCAGTGAATTTGGTTCGTGAGTTCCATCACCCCAAATACCCCGGAGCCCCAGAGCTCCAAACTCCTGGAGTTTCGAAGACTGTGAGAAGGCTAAAGCATTTGGTCACCATTTAATTCCCTGGTGTGTTTGACATTAAAATGATAATAATAATTATATTCTTTTGGGTTTTAGGTATTTAATGCTCCAGAGGCTTTAACTTGCATTTTCAGAATAATAAAATAATATTACTACTACTACTACTAATAATAATAATATTAATATTAATAATCATATGTATATAAACATATATACATATATTTCCACAGTTTTACTTAGTTTTTCTACCTGGACGCTTTAAAGGAAAATTATTTTCTTTTACAGAAAAATAAGGAAAGGAAAACATATAGTTTTCCAGGCTTTTTAAAGAGATTAAATGAAAGTTTATATTCCAAGGAAATTTTCTCCATCCCTTATTACTGTGCTTTACTACTCTTACTAAATTTATGGAAAATTGTCATAATACAAAGATTTACCTCCACAGTAAATTAGGTGTTTCTACCAGGATTTACTGCCCACCAAAATTTAAGGGGATTCTTCCCAAATTTAGAAGATTTAACAAACTTGAATATAAATGTTTATTTATGCCCCAAATAGAATTTTGAGAAATTATATTTAATTTCATATAGACCAATTTCATGTTTATGTCCTAGTTATTTTTCCTCAATAATTATTTATAAGGACTTTTAATGTTTTCCCATAATTGGGATTATTTCCTAAAGTCCACACGGATCTGATATCTTCTACTTTTACGGCACGATATTTGAGGACATACTAAAATGGAGCACTATTACGCAGAAAAATAACTCTCTCTTCTTTAAGAAGTGTTATAGATATTTTTAATTGTTCAGTCATCAATTCCCAGCATGCATTAAATTGTACAACATCGTCAACCAAAACATCCATTCCCAGAATCCTCATTTTATCACACAGATAGTCAAGAGATAAGAAATTAAATCATAAGAGCTTCAACTAAGACATTCTCTTTATTCTGCTTAAATTTCTCAAGTCACTTTTTTTAGAAATTAAACTTACACAGTTCTAGAACATAGTTTAAAATTTTCTCTGATCTAAACACTACAAATATCTAACCAAGTATACTTATCTAGAAACCAAATAGTGATGCAAATTCTGAAAGGGGTGCCATTTTCCACCCAACCGTAGGCACAACAACTCTTGGACAGATTTATCATTGGCCACCCTCTAACTAGATCATGATGATCCGATAGAGACTCTTCCTTCGGTTCAACAACAGCCAGGGACAGAGGCCATTCTCCTCCTCCCACAGGAACTTGTCAGATCTATTTTCTCTCCACCAAGAAAGGGGGTCTACAATGAGTGCTTCCTCAGTCACTCATCTTCTTTGTAACCCCATTTATTAGCTTGGACTGAAAATGCTACCAACAAATTCCTGTACCCAGAACAAATTTATTTTCAATTCTCTTTAGAACTAGAGAGTTGCATATTCTCTCCTCTTCATAAAATGGTCACGAGAATCATTCCTCTAGATCCTCTCTACTCAGAAAATGGCTCCCAGACTAAATCAACTATCTCCCCTCTTCTTTTCTCTCCATTTTTCCTTGTCTCTTAGTTTATTCGGTAAGATTTTTGTGGGTCAAATCCCCCAATTTGTGGGTTAGTCTAGAATCCCCTAGATGGGTACTTTTCTTGCAATGCTTATGAGACAAGGTAGTTCTAGTACAAAACCCATTCCTTTTTATAAATGTGGGAAGCTGATGGTTCATCTACCTACTCCCTCCATTAACCACAATTCTAGAAAAATGGGCAATATGGATTTTTCTTGATTATTAAATTGGCAAGGGAAATTTGCCCATTGATTCCCTCTCATGCATCATGATATACCTTGGCAACCCCTTCAACAGTTATGCAACACTTTCCTTTTTACATTAGTAGCATAAATATTTACGCTACCCTTTTAGCAAAATATAGTTACATTTACAAGTTGGGGGAAACAGGGGTATTACAATTCCCTCCCCCTTAAAGGAACACCGTCCTCGGTGTTCTTTGTATCTCAGCAACACCATTCATGCCTTGGGATTTAATTTCTTTAGTGACATTTCCATTTTATCATCTTGGTATTTTTCGAGACTCTTGGCCTTTGTCACATGCCTATAATGATTTCAAACAACAATCACATAAATCACAATTTCATGCAAAAACATTTATTGTTGTTTAAAACTCAAGAGGAATTTCCATATTAGCACAAGACTTTTTTGTGAAATTTTATGGATCCACATCTAGTTGACTATCCTACTAACTTGGCCCATTGTTTCCTTGACATACACATTGTGTGCATGATCCCAACCAATAGTTTACAAGGATTATTGAAGTCTCCTCTTCCTTGCAGTCACTCACCCTCCAGGCCCAAGCTCAGGAATCCCCTTCTCTATTATACAGTCCCTCGGGTGATCCATCTTTCCTTGTCAAGGATTTCTCGCACAAGAAGAGTTTTCGTGACTTTACTGAGTCTTACAGTCGAGGTGTCCCTTTGACATTATCTGTCGAGGCATCCCTCCGACTTGTGTTACCACAGCACAACATTTTCTATGGTGATCATGTCTTATCATAGGGTTATCATGTCACAACAATAACCTTTCTCTATGATTTTCCAACATGACAACCATCATCTATCCCTCCCAGACATATATTTCATATCACCTGTGTCACATGCATACAGTAACCATGAGGTGTTATCATCAATCCAAATTTATAATTTCTTTCAAATCTTTCACCCACAGATTTCCAAATTCCACATTTTTATTTTCAGATCTGTTCCACATAGGAACCAGATTCACAAGTATGAGATATTTCTTCTCATAACAGTTTGGCTCAACAAGCGTTGTTCTTCCTTATGGGATTTACTTATGCTGTCATATCCAAGACCCTTCTTCCTACAACTCCATCTTCACATAGCCAAACAAGTTGTTAGTTATCATGCACATTATATCTTCCAAACTATGCATATTAAAAGTCAAATCATTTTCATCTATTCAATGATACAAAGGAAAAGGAAATATCATTATTTATGCATGCAACATTTCAACATACCAAATTTTTCCAAATACAATTCAAATATTAAATGAATTTAATCAATGTGTCAATGTTCATGGCCACATTCCTACCCAATGCACCCTTGCATTGATTTTAAGTTTTCCACACTTTATGACAAGCACTTTACCATGGTGTGTTGGAGCTCAAACAACCTATTCACCATATGGCTTATTCATTCTCGTTCATTATTATAGCATAATTGTGCTTTCTGCTACAAACTGATCATGTCCTTAGTTTAACATATTATAATATGTAACCTAAGTCTCATATGGTTGCATCTAAACACTCCTCTCCTTACTGGTAGCGAGTGGTACCAATACTCATGGCCACCCACTTCCTTTCTTTAACACCCTTATAGTTCAAGTAGAGTATTGGAAGGCCCTTCTTCCTTAATGGGAAGTCTATTGTCTACCCTCTTATGCAAGCATGCATTTCCTCAATCCATTCAATTCAATGTGTTTACTATGAGTACTTTTTTCCCCAAACATTCTTGATTGGTCAATGTACCCATGGCACTATTGCTTCATGAATTTTCTAACAAGGATTCTTAATCATCCTTAACTGGCATAGATTTCCTCTCTTTATTATTTAGATTCTTCTTTCCTGAATCTTACCCTACTTGGGTAGCAATGGAATACAATAGCCATTCAAAATTATTTGCATATCAGCATTAAATTAAAATATTTCATAGGAGATTCTTACCAAATCCATTCACACCTTATGTCATGTAGGAATGAACATTTTTATACATGTTTTGGCTTCTAGCACCCTTTTTCTGATTTTTTTTTTACCTCATCAGTAGTGCTCCATGGGGCTCCCAAAGTCCCTCCAAAAATATTTCAACAACAAACTTCTTTCATTTATCCTTTACCAGAGGTTATCTATCATTGGAAACTATCCTTTCCCAACAACTCCAATAATTTCCTACACAAAAAATGCATTATCACATTCCAAATCATGTCAATCATCACGTTAACTGAAATATATGTATCTAAATCAGTAAAGCATTTTTAGATATGTCCCAACATATATTTATCAATTGTATCACATTACCCTTAATGTTTTCATGAGTGTGGCCATAATCGAGTCTCTAGTTGTCTCTACAATCACACATTTATCACCATTCTCATGCTAAAACACTCACACACCACAACATATCATCCCATCATCCTAGAGAAACACAATACGCAACAAGAAAAAGGATTTAAGGGACTCTTCCCTCTTTCCAAATCCTTCTACGTGGTCTAGACTTTTCAGCTTAACTGAACTATTCCCAATGCCTCACCGCCTTTACACATTCATAGATTTCACCAAATTTATACTTGATTGTCATTTTTCTTTCACCAGTTGTACTTGTTCCCACAATTGTTCTTTTAAGGATTACAACTTTGTTAAGAAATTCAGAGTTTTAAAGTGACAAACCTAATCCTCTTTTTCTTCTTCTTTGCTTCTGCAATCTACTTCCTGTTGGGATATTTCTTCTCTTTTCCTTGAGTAGTCTTGGTTAGTTTCACCTTAAGCTTCTTGGAAAATTCAATATGCTACAACACAAATATTTTTGTTCACAATGAATTATGAACATGTGCATTCTGCACATTACTATTTAGACATCAGAATAGTCAGAGTTCATTTGTTAGTCTTCCATTCATGCATTATGTCTTATAATGTAATCCATGATTCTTATATGGATAGGATTAAGTCCCACTACCCAATTCTCAACAGTCATTAAGTTTGTGACTTTGTTCTCCTGACAAAGTCTTTACACAATTCCTCCACAAGGAACTCCTTCAGCATGCAACTCTTTCTTTGCACACCCATCATTATCTGGAGTGGCCTTAACTTCATTATTTCAGAGGTTTAATCAAAATTGCATATGGGATATAAGCATGCATATTTATTATGCATCTATATTTTTCATCCACACATATTCATTGTTATGTTAAGTTACATTCATAATTCACTTAAGCACATGCATCATCATAAGCCTACGTGTGTTTACCATATGTGTACTTTACATATCACATGCATATTTACTTAAACACCATTTAATTCATGATTTTCCACAATCATTCTCATGCAATCCTCACCAGCATAATCATGTCGCCTTTATCATGACAACAGGGCCTCCCTGCTCAGTTATTCTTTCAACCAACTATTCTAGCTTTTCCCAAGGAAATGGGACACATCCTTCTCAAATTATTATTTCATCGATATAATTAGAACCTCAAACATAGGGTTAACCCTGCATCCATGGTGTAACAGCCCAAGACCGAGCCCGAGTTGTAAATGTGAATATGTTTTTCAGGCTGGTGAGCCAGTTTATTTTAAGCCAGAAGGATTATGTGATGATTAGGCCATAGAGCCTTGATGATAAAGGCTAGTGGGCCTATTTTTTTATATGTAAACACTCATATCATTAATATAATACATTGTTGTGTGTATACCAACCATGATAAAAGAGTATGGGGGACTAAAATCCAATAGGAAGGGAAAGGGAAAGCTAAGAGCCTAGGAAAGGGGCTAAGCTAGGGGGCTTATCTCTAAGGAAATATTTTAATACTATTTCCTAAAGACTATGGTGAGGATAATTAATTTATCCTAAGTTCTTGTCGCAAAGAGCATGAATCCCAAGTGGAAAGAAGTGAACTCTTGGAGAGCCACGTGTCAATCAGGGCGCATGAAAATATATGTGGGGGAATTAGTTTGTTTTCCCACCTTTCCCATTCACGCACGACACTCGTTCATTTCAAGGAAGGAACCATTCTTACCCTTTCAAGAAATGACTCACGCAGGCACCCATTGACTCCATCATTCGAACCTCTCCATGCCTCATGCACACCTTCAGCAGTGATCTATGAAAATTTCTGTTAAGAAAAATGCACTTGTACTTTTCCTGAGTCATACTGTGCTTTACCTAAATGTTGTTGTTGTCAACTCAATTCCTTGACTGAGTGTGGTTGTTTCCATTAGTTATTATGTACCTGAACTTTTTTTTTCCATCACCCATAGTAGATTGACTTAGGATATGGACAAAAAAATCATTTTTTCAGGCCTGTGGATTGAAGAGGTGGGTTGTCAGGCCCATGAGAAACTCTGTCCAGGTGAGAGAGTTGGCTAGGGAAGTGATTTTTCCTTAGGAAGCCCAACTGCATCTATAGTGCTTTGAGAATTCTTGTCTGGCCTATTGTTGAATCCCTGAAAGGGAAGTGGGGCAGCCGAAGGACTGTTGAGTAGAGAAGCGGCACACTTCCTAGGGTGGGACATGCATGTGGGAAATGAGAGGTTGTAGGTTGTTAGTTTGAGTAGGCATCCTGGAACAAAATCCTTCCTATGGACTGTGTAACTTCTTGTTGTCTCAGCCTAGCCTAGGAATCCCTTTACCTGGGTGGAGTTTAGTCCTAGCTCAGGAGTGACCCACTGCTAAGAGTGATGAGAAGCGTGGTCTAAGGATGGGAGGATCGTGGAAGGTATGCATGCAGTTGGTGGTCTTCTATAAAAATATAAGTATCAATTATATGTTCAACTACATGTTGTGCATTTGTACATGTATTTATAATTATGAGTATTTCTTATGTATGTTGTATGTATAGGCTTACTGTTATTTCTGCATGAATATATGCATTAGCATAATATATCTTTCTATATTAAATTTTTATAAATATATACAGTAAAAATAAAGAATTGTTATGTGGCATAGCCCAACGACTTAAAGCTAGGGATGTTACAATTTGGTTTAGAGATTAGTAAGAGTGTGTTATGGAGTAGCATGGCCTGGCCTAGAAGGTTGGGAATGTTACAAATTGGTATCATAGCTCTGGTTTTCAACACTGAGCTTGGATGGGCCTTATAAGTGGAAATTGAAGAAAAAATTTCAAAATGAATTGTTGTCGAAATGGACAAATTTGTGTTTCAGAGCATCCATGAGTGCTAAGAGGGTGTTGAGAAAGCACCTTAGCTATGTTTGAAATCCCAGGAGGTCTAGCAGTTTGAGAAAGCTAGCAGAGGAAAGAAACCATAGTAACCGTGGTTTGGGGGATACAAAGTTTAGATTTGGACCGTCAGATCTGTTCGGGAGAAGGCAGATCCTTCACAACTGTCAGATCTTGGAAAGGAGCATAAAGGTTGACCTTCAAGTCCTTTAGACTTTGTTTCTTCTGAAAATTTTAATATTTTGACAAAAGGAGGAAAAATCCCCAAAGCTTCAAAGTTCCGCAATGGATCTACACCATAGACCATTTGGGAGAAGGAAGACTATTGGATTCCCCAAGTGGTTCGATAGTTCGACATTCAGGGAAATCTGTTTGTGGTTGTGTGGACTAGAGTTAAACAAATTTCCAAAGTCCAGAATTAATCCGGGCCATCCATTAATCAGAGACACGTGTCTGTAGATTATCTAGTGTTTGGAATTTCGACGTTCGACAGTTCGAGGGTGGTTTGGTGTTCAACAACGAAATCCTCTGAAGCTGGAATTTTTGAAGTCCTGGAGCTCTGAATTCCTAGAGCTTCGAAGTCCTGAAGCTCTGGGGAACACATGTTCGTAAGTTTGATGTTCGGGTGTTTTGACATGATTTGGCATGGAATTCTCTGAAGTCTTGGAGTGCCAGAGTGACATGACATGATGACGTCAGCTGGAGTGACATCGACCTGATCGATATTTCAAAAGCTCGATGATCCTAAGTTTAGGAGTGTGAATATGAGAAGTTTTATGAAGTCCCAGAGCCCTGAAGTCCTGAAACTCTGGGGGACAACTATTCATAATTTCATCCTTCGAGAGTCATCAAGTATGTGGGTGTGAAATATTTTGAAGCCCAAAGTTATGAAGTCACGAAGCATTGAAGTGACATGGTCTATTGGCGTCACCTAGGGTGATGTGGACACATTGATGCGTTCCATGTGTCATTGTGTTTCATGATTTTCAAAGACCGTTCATGCCAATTAGGACTTGACACGTGTCACCCGTCAGATTGAGCCACATGTCATCTCTACATTTCTGCCATGTAGAAAACCTCCCTGGTGCGTGGTTGCTAATGAGACACCATGTGTTCACCAGTTCAGAGGAAACATAGTATAATGAAGGTAAAACCTCTGAAGCCCGAAGCAGGGAAGTGCTAAAGTAATGAAACACCAAAGTGTCAGCTCGAGAATTTGAAAATTTGGCATTCGAGGGAATGTGAGTATATTGATGCATTAACCTATGAAGCACGAAGCTATGGAGAGCTTCTTCAATAATTTTCTAGTTTGATGTTCGGAGGGAATGATGTGTGGAGTAGGTGGAACTTCCAAATCCTAAAGTTTCGAAGTCCCGAAGCTCCGAAGTAGCGGAGCCCCGAAACCCCGAAGATGTATCGTGCAAGAGTTCGTCAATTTGATGTTTAGGAGAAATAAAGCATGAGGTAGTAACATCCTCCAAATCCCAAAGTTCCAGATCCTTGAAATCCCAAATCTCCAGATAAGCGCATATTAGATAAGCGCTTGGACATATCCCTTGGTCATATGAGGCTTTGGTCAAAATAAAAGAGAGCTGGTGTCGAATTATTGTTTTCAAGGATAGAAAATGGGATAAAAGAAGGAGTCTATGGAGTATTGATTGGTACAGACCTGCACCTAAAGAAGTAAAGAAGGCCTGTAAACCTGAAGAGAAGATCCAACATGGATCCGAGAGCCAATTCAGCTCGAAAGAACAAGAATAGTTGTACAAGGATTACCTCCTAGGAAGCACAATTGTTCAAATATCCATAACTTTCTACTCAAGACTCATAATTAAGCAAGGGAGAAGTCACTGGAAATATCTTGGACAGTAGAATAGAATTATTCGCCCAGAAAATTGAGTTGAATAGTCAATTTCTTAGAAAATCAGAAGGGAGAAGTCTAATATATTACTGAACCAGAATGGTTCATATTTTCATGAAAATTGTTGAGTCGGTTAGCCTGACAAAGTTTTGTTGGTTGCACATTTTGCAGAGTTAACAACAACTAGATCAGATCAGGATCAACACAGAGTGTAGAGGGATGGAAGAGACATAGGGGGCTTACATCCAAGAAGCTGATATCAGGGGGATGGATATCCATATGGGTATTGAAGGTGAAAACTCAATTGGACATGGTGAAGGAAAGGAAGAAAGCATGAAATTGGTGAAGATAATTAAAAATTTGAAAAATGATGTCCAAATCCATAAAGTTGATAATGAAAGGATTATGAAATCCAAGGAGAAACAAGAGGAATTCAACATGAATTTAATACAGAGCTTGAACATAATAGAAAATAAATTGGATAAGGAGAGTGTCTTAAGAAAATTATGAAGTCACGGGTCTCCAAATGAGAAAAGAAGAACAAGAAGTGTTACCAGACATCACCATCACTCCTCGTGGCATTCCAATAGGAGAGAAACCAGTAACTCAAGTCCACCCCCTGTCAGAAAGCATAAGAAGAGGGTTGGGGTGTGTTACACATGAAATTTTCACACCTAGGTACCTCGCCCTAAGTGTCATAAAGTGTCATATAAGTGTCTCATACACCTTGACACCATGGAATAACCTATGTCGCAATCCCTAGTCAATATGGAGGAGGGATATATTACATGAAGCCCAAAATACCAAGTGCACATGAATTATTATTAATATTCATGGAAAATAAATTGATTAAGTTTGAGAACCAAGTGCACATGAATTATTATTAATATTCATGAAAACAAAATTAATTAAGTGTGAGAATCCACCTCACATTTGGTTTCCTATTTTTTAGGGAAGGTGGAGGATCTCATGGATGGTTGAAATATTTCCTCCTTAAAATCCTTGAGAGATATTTCCTCCCCAAAATCCTTAAGAGATATTTTCTCCCTAAATATCTTAGATATCCCTTTCTTAGTGGATCTGATGAGAGATCCTCTCCATAGTGGTTAAGCCTCCAAATCCTATATAATGAGGGCTTTCCATGGAAGAGGAGGAGATGGAGATTGAGAATTACACCAAACTTATGATTCCATAAGTGAGATGCCATTGGAGCATAATCAGTGTAGATTACTTGAGCAAAGGGGTTGGACAAGGAGAGCTAGAAGAAGTTGTTGCACCCTCATCAAAGGATTGTAAGTACTCTTCGTTTGTTCTCATTAATACATATACATGCTTGGCCTATTTCTTTCAAGTTTATGTTTGTTTCACATGAACTTGTCTTTAGTGGATAGATCTATATTTGAGCTAATCTTAGTAGAATAGAAAGCTCGTTGTATCTTTGTTTGTTCTACAGGACCTATCAAGGAGCTTAGGAGTGGAGCTCAGCTTGGAATTTGCAAGGACAAATGTTGTTAACAAGGTACGCATCATTCTTCTTCCTCTTTTTATATTTTCTTAATTAGATCTAAAAAGGATGTCAGTGTCCATGTTAAGCACTTTTCTATCTTGGCCTTAGGAGTCTAGAGACCAAGAGGGAATCCACTTGTCTGTAGGAGGATTCGCCTATAATAGGGTGGATGAACTACAAGGATAAATGAAAAAAATCAAACCTCCTACATTTTATGGTGAGCATAAGAAGGATGAAGATGTCGAGACATGGATGTTGGGAATGAGGAAGTAATTTCAATTACATAATTACTCCTCACATGCATAAGGAAGAATTGTTATCTACCTGATCAAAGGAAAAGCATCCATGTGGTGAGATAAACTTGTGAAGGTGCAACACATTAAGGAGAAAAATGTTACTTGGAAGGATTCAAGACGTATTTTGAAAAGAAATACTTGACTAAGAGATACTATGACAAGAAAATGAAGGATTTCTTTGAACTCAAGCTTGGGAGTACGACCATTGATGAATATGAAAGAAGGTTTTTGGAGCTGTTAAAGTATGTTTTGTTCATCAAGGATGAGACTATTCCAATCCATAGGTATTTGAGTGGGCTGCCACCATTCACCAGTAAAAAGATACAATATTATGATCCCAAAACATTGAAATAAACCATAAGGAGAGCTAAATGCCTCTTATGATCAGCGTAAAGCAAGGACAAATTTTCAAAAATCTTGGGAATATAAGAAGAAATATAAAATGGAACAGAGGAAGAAGGGGACTAAGCCACCATTCTTCAGAAACAATCCTCAGGGACAACCAACTTTTAGAGAACCCATAACAATTGAGATAGGGGGGCAAAGGCCAAGGCAACCACCTATCCAATGTTGGGGTTGTAAAGGAGATCATATGTATAGGGATTTTCCTCAGAGAGGTGACAAATCGATAACTGTTCACAATGTACAACAAGATGAAACAATGGAGGACATGGGAAGAAGTGTACCAAGGATCCATGCAGCACTGGACAACAAGCAAGCAGAGTTTCAATCACATATGATTGAAGTAGAAGGTATGATCAACAACCAAACCATTATTATTTTAATTGATTTAGGAGCTAGTCATAGTTATATAGATCCTAAGATGGTGGAAAGATTTCACTTTCCAAGAAGCAACCATGGAAAATATTGGTTGGTTCAGCTGGCTACTAGAGACAAAAGAAAAGTTAATGAGATGGTGAAGTCATGCTCAACAGACATGAATGGACTGAACACCAGGGCAGATTTGAACATCTTTCCTTTAGGTTCCTATGAATTTCTAATTGGTATGGATTGGTTGGACCAACACCATGTTGTATTAGACTATCATAACAAGGCATTTACTTTCCTGGATAAGGAAGGGAACCTAAGGACAGTGTAGGGAATTACCAAGGAAATAACTGTCAGAGAGATCTTAGCAATGTGGCTAAAGAAAAGTTATAGGAAAGGATGTCAATTATTTGCAGCTCATATGGAAGAGACATCTAGAGATAAGGTGTCAAATATTGAATATCATGTAGTCCTAAAGGAGTTTTGGGATGTATTTATAGAAATACCAGGATTACCCCCGAAAAGATACAATGATTTCTCCATAAATTTGATTCCTAGAGAAAGATCCAAGACTCCCTACAGGATGAGTACACCCAAATTGAAGGAGTTGAAAATGCCACTTGAAGAGCTTCTGAAGAAGGGATATATATGCCCAAGTGTGTCACCTTGGGGTTCCCCAGTTTTGTTTGTGAAGAAGAAGGATGGAACTTTGAGACTCTGCATGGACTTCAAACAGTTGAACAAGGTAGCTGTGAAGAATAAGTATCCTTTGCCAAGGATCGATGACCTCTTTGATTAGTGGGAGAGTGAAAAAATATTCCCCAATATTGATCTCAGGTCTGTTAAATTTTTAATAATGTACCAAGGCAAGTGTTTCTCTTCCCTAGGCGCCCAAGGGGAGAAATTGCCGAATATGGGTCTTAGTCAAATTAATTTGTGAGATGCAAATTAAAAGATAACTTTATGATTAAAGTGAGGGTGAGTGAAGAGACACCAAATCTCAGCCACCCATCTAATCTAATCTCAGCTGTTAGATTAGAAAACTCCTCACCTTCCCTCATGAAGTTGATTAAGGCAAATGGGCGCATCCATTCTTGGAGCAGAAGAAATATTGGTGAGAGGCCAAGAGGCTTTTTGGTGAGATGCCAAGAGCAAGAGGAAGAAACAGCAGTCTTGTTGAGAGAACAAGAGAGGAGCTGAAGAATTCTTGTTGAGAAAACAAGAGAGAGCAAGAGAGAGGTCGAGCTGAAGA
>SNQJ01S0083085.1:0-34984 GCA_010110895.2 Picea sitchensis
GCAAGTGACTTCTAGAAGCAAGTTCAAGCAAGCATGTTCAAGAATACAGGTTAGTGAGTTCAAGCAAGAAAATTTCAAGTGAGCATGAGTGAGAGAATAATAAGAAATGGGTAAAGGAGGAAAGCGGTTACATAACACCTCTCAAGAAATCAAGGAGTTGCAAAAGTACAACCATGAATTCTAGGATCAAATTGATATGAAAGATAAATTGATTGAAACACTTGAGTTGAAGTTAATTCAAAACCAAAACATAATTGATCACATGGTTGATACAATACATTCAACAAATGATCTTCGAGATGAAATAAAAATGAAGGATCAATTGATTGATGCACTTCAGATAAAGTTAAGAGACAAGCATAATCAAATTGATGACATGATTGATGCAACATCTACAACAAATAAAAAGTTGATGCAAGTTGTGACACAGGGGATCTAATAGAGAAGATTGATGCAACATGTGCTACAGAGGATCTTATCCAAATGGTTGATGCAACATGTGATACAAACGAGTTCATACAACAGATTGATGTAGTTTGTGATACACAAGACGTAATGCAGATGGTTGATGCTACTTGTGATACAAAAGACTTAATAGATGTTGCACAAGACACATAAGATGTGGAATATTCCAAAGATGAGTCCCAAAAATATGCACCGAATAACAACAACAATAACAACAAATGTGAAGTAGTAAAAGAAAAAAAAAGTCAAAATTATCTTTCCAAGATGTTTGTCAAACCTTGGGAAGAATTATCGTTCAAAAAAGATCGACATGGCTTAGGATATGGAAAAAGAAACAACTTTCATATTCCAAATTAATATAAACCAATTCAGTTTGTTGGCGCATGATTTCATGAACAAGTAAATAATATTACTAATAAGTGCCAACATTGTCATAGAGTTGGTCACCTGGAGGCACAATGTTTTGATCTTCATCCTTATCTTCATTGTGGGAAGACAAATCACCTCTTAGAAAAATGTCACAAGAAGAAAAATGTTAATAAAACAATTAATTATGGATGGAAAACTTCATGGAAATGGAATCAACAAGTAACAAAACTACATCAGTCTTACTGTCTAGTCAAGACAAAGGTAAATCCCCAGCTGCATGGAGAAATGACAACAAACAAAATCTTTCAAACAACTATTCTAGATGATTTTGGTGATGATCCAAATCCAATGTTCTTTCAAATTAAGTCCAAAGTGGTTCCCTTATGGCATATCTTTGAAGCATGGCCCTCACGGGATGAGATAACATGTGGTTGTTTACACATTCCCACTTTGTGTTATACTCAAATGGGATAAGTATGGTGCTGTCTTGAGCCTAGAGGGGGGAGTACAATGATGTAACTCTTCTGCACCTTAAGGGGGAAGAGTTCAAAAATCAATATGGATCATGAAACCACTTGTGGTCTCTCATTTTAGCTGACATAGGGGGGAATTAATGATGGAATTGAAGATGGTTTTCAGACTGAAATTTTCGACAAACTATATGCCGGAAAAACATCAAATATGCCAGATAGGCATCAAATTTTCCAGATGAGCAATTGTAGTCTGTAGATGGTAGACTTTGGTAGAATTATGGTTCAATGAATTGAAATTGAATCATACAAAGGGATGTTGATTTTGAGAGCAATGATGTGGACATTTGGTTCACCTATATGGTCATTGGACCTAGCAGAGGACAATATGATCCTTATGCATTATAACTTGGCATTGATTGAGTTGTCAAGCATTTTCAGGGATGTGTCAGAATTACAATTGATTCACTTCTCTTTGTTCTCTCTCATCATATTGGAGTTCACATTAGTGAATGAATTGTAGGCATTCTAGCTCACATGATTACATAGTGAGATTTTCCATAGTTTTCAACATCCATATTTGGCAGTTTTTAGGTAGTTCTTCATTGATTCTCAACTCAAGTGTTTCACTATGAAGACTTGGAGATTACACTATTTTATCCTACATTACTGGTATTATTGTTCTAACTTATTATTGAGGGGGGGGGGAATGTTAGCCTCTTACTCATACACAATCATTAATTCATAGTATACCACCTTTATGTATTTCACATACTAGGATATAATCGTTATTCTAGAGTGCTATGAGGAAAATATCTCTATGGCATGGGGTAAACCACAACAGACAAAATGACACGCATAAATCAACTCTAATCCCAAGTATTCTATATAAATTAAAAGGATAACAAGACAAGATCAAGAGCCTATCTCATCCGAACGTTCGATGAAGACCACCGTTGAGCACACAACTCAAAGCTTTATACCTGCAACTTGTCCTCAACGACCAAGATACACAAGAATATGGTGATAATATATAATGTTAGCATGTAAAATAGCATAATCCATTAACATACATGACAACTATGCCCATGGAATAACAACTCAAATATTTGCAAGATATCAATTGGACGAGAAAATAGTATTTCTATTAAAATAATCAGCGGAAGTGTATAGGTGACAAGCTTCTGTGCCGGTACATCTCGGAACCGAGAAAATAAGTCCCTTCCAGCTGGGCCTCCACCACTTCAATCCCACACCAAAGAAAATCTCATTTAAAGGATACAATGAGGTTCTCCATCAAAGAGGGAAGAGCTTGGGGGCTGAACAATGTGTTTAGACTTTCAAGGATAAAGAGATGTAGACTCGATGTGAAGTGAAATTTATTTAGAGTATCTTTGCTCTCAAAAGTTGAATTCTCTCCTCCATGGCTTGGATATGGCCCAATTTATAGCCTTCAAATGGAACTGAAGGGCCGAGTCAGAAAGTTTCCAGTATATGGAAGGTTAAGGATCATGGATCTCATGACGTGACATGAAAACTCAACATAATTTTTAATTTTGAGCACCAAACCCGATGTATGCAGGATGTAATGGAGAAACCTACGTATACGCATGATGTCTAACTAGTAGGGCACACATATGTGGAAAAATATGATTTTTTGGCTCTAGAAGTACAAAAAGGGACTTCATGTCTGCATAGAGAATGGAAAGGCCATTCAAGCAAGTTGCAAGGGGTGAGGAAAAATTAGCTATAATAGATGCCCCCTAATGTGTGAGGTCAAAGGAGTATCTACGATGGACGAAATACATTATAATTCCCAGAAGTGGAGTAATGGAGACTCAGATGGAAGCGCTAGTTGCTCATGAGAATATTACAATCCATAATGACCTTGTACACATGGCTGCCAATTTGAATTACACTGCAGATCCATGTGGAAATATACCAAGTAGTTGTTCATGGCCATGAATAGGAAATACAAAGTAGACACATGCCATAGGATGTCATAGTCACGAACAAGGCCCAGTGGAAACCAGTCTCAAAAATCAATCTGAAGATATCTGTATACAATGGAGTACAATCTGATCTCCCATGATCACTAAAGTCATATAGGCACTGGTCCAATGAATGATAGCAACAACTTAGGAAAGATGCTACTGTAAATGATGTCTTCTACACTATCTGCCAAAGGTGCAAGTCTACATTATGTGAATAGAGGAGTTGATGTTGAACAAAATGAGACTTTGTTTGATTACCGATCATTAAGGTATATTGTTAACAAACGCAAGACAACCCACCGATAATGAGAGTAGGTATCAAGGCAATAAGTACATTCTTACAAGTGTGAATAAAGGTGTTGAGGTCAAACACTTGAAGAATCCATCGATCAGGAGACATTGATGTATTCCCAATTGTCGATGGTGGGAGAATCTGCCACTGATGTCTGCAAGCCTCTAGGTACTCATAGCACTCTAGGCCTCGTTTCCATAATAGATGAGTTGAAGTCGATGGAAGGAGACTTGCTGAAAGGAGATCATTAAGGCATCTTTCATTAGTCAGCACGAGGTATAAAGCAATATCTTGATGATTTAGAGGAACTCAGATGAAGAGGATGTTCATGAACCAACGACCTTGTGCTTCTTTCACATGCACCAGATGCAAGTAGTGCATGAAAAATACCCTCTGAATAACAACCAATAAGGAAGACTGCTGACAAAGGTGAGAAAACCACCAATAAGGCTAATGGTATGACACTACACGAATCCCAATGTGTGAATAGATTTCTTGCCGTCGAACACAAGGGAAACCCCCCAGTTAGCGACCAATGAAGAGATGTCAACTGTTGGTTTCAAGGTTACCTACCCATAATGAAAGTAGGACTAGGGTGCATGGTAGGACTACAACTTCATGTGACTCTGAGACACAATGAGGGTATGACTGACATGAAAAGTCAATATTTTTGAGAAATGACCGACATAGGCTTATAGACATCCTTTGAACAATAGCATGAGACATATGGATAACTCAGGCAACATATACTTGATGATGCAACTTGGTGATGCAGGAGGCATCAATGAACTCTCCATAGGGATTGGAAGAATAACCAGTCGGAGGAGTAACCTCCAAGTAACGAGCTTAGATTCCTAAGGTCATACTAAAACCAAACTTTGGATGACATTGGACTCAAAATTTTGTGCTCTGTTCAAAGGCGAAATGACTTCTTCCAATATGAGATAATATTCTGATCCCACTCGTCTTTTTTTTTTGTTTTTTCATAGGAAAATGAATGCTATGATACAAGAGAGGAAACGAGTGTCACGAGTAAGCAACTAGATCCAAACCGTGGAACATAACTATTCTCAATGCAAGGAAGTGTATGCGAGGCATGGACAATCAAGGGAAAGCTTCCTCTTGGGGTACAGGGTGTCAAGCTGCAAAGGATATAAACAAGGCTTTGCTTGGCTAGTGATGCAAATTGCTAAGGTAAGAGGCTTATAATGAGAAAACGTGAAATGACAATAGGCTCAATACTGCAAGAAATATAGTGGAATGCAATTACAACTTAACTCCAAAGAATGTCCTTTTTCGTAGATTTAGTCCCCTAGGCCCCAAAAAGTATAAAACACTACCCAGGAGAATTCTTCTAGCCAATGTTGACTAGAGTGTTCATTTTTCATAAATATTCTACTTAGTCCGAAAAAGGGTTAAACTTACACCAGATAGATGTTCTTTCAAATCCATTTAACGAGTGTTAAAGAGACAAGTTCACTCAACAATCTTTTCACTTTTTTAGAGAGTCAGAAAAGATCTTAACTACAACTCGAGGGGAGTCCCATAGGTAAAGGTCAGAATGCTTGTGAGTAGGAATATGGGGTTCAAATGCAAAGTCATATTGGAACTATAAGGAACTCTCGGTCTTATGGAATGAATTATGCATGGGCACCAAATGGCATAAAGGTTCTAACTAGGGCACCCATGTGATGCAGGAACATCGCTCCAAGCTAGCTACGTGCCAACCAGCCAACACATCAAAGTGCGCATTCAATGGAAGGAGAGAGGCGCAGCCCTCTCGTTTTTCAAAATTTCAAAATTGTATTAAATGGTTGTAAGGATGAGATCTAGATCTGATTCAGACTAGACAACCATTCAATGTAATTGAATGTAAATTAATGAGAGTTGGTGAGATGGAGGGAAGCACTCGAGGAGCCCCCTTTTGTAAAAAGATCCTTTGTATTTGTAGGATTAGTCGGTAGAGTTAGAAAAGTAGGGAAGATAGGTTAGAGAAGAGAGAGCCAAGACTCTGTTGTAGTCCGAGCTCGAACACATTGTAAAGAGGCATTTCATATTAATACAATCAGAGAAGTTTTTCCTGCATGTTATTCTGTGTATGTTGATGAATGTCTTTATGTGTTTATGATATGCTGTAGATGTATGTTAGATGTTCATTTGCAGGGATAGATAGATTTTTCTATCTATGGGTTTACTAATTTCACATCTGGTTCTTTGAGGCTTCATGCAAGAAGTTGCATGACAGAACATTGCGGGTTCTGTAAGCCAGTGCATAGAGTGTACTTCTGAATTCTGCAAAATTTGGACAGAGTTGTGCCAAGAGGGTGCACCAGAGGAAATATTAGACCTAGGGAGAAGCCACAAGGTTGTTGAACACCTTGGAGGTAAGACTGTGCAGAGGAAGGCACAGAGAAAACACATTCACTGAGGATTCTGGAGAACTCTGCCAGGTGGGCATTGAGTTGATGCAAGTGTGCATAGAAGGAACTCTTGTTTGAGTTCATAGAAAAGAGAAGTGTCACATAAGGAGACACTCACAGGGTTACTGAATACCCTGCAGGCTCAACAAAGTGTTCATGAGCAGGAAGTTGCCAGAGGGCAGTTACATCCCTTCAAGGAGAGAAAGGGGCAGAGACCATTGAGGTCCGAGCAATTGAAGCTCAAGGAGGACAAATACCTGTGCAAGGAGTTCACTAGGCCAACACTTGAGTGAAGTGTTGATAGACAGCCATCTGAAGGTTCGTCAAGCACAAGAGTGAGTGCAGGAAGAATTTGTTTCAAGTCTGAAGCTCAAGAGGAGGAACGTCTCTTAGAATACAGGAGGGAGCTAAGGATACAAGCTTCACAGCAAAGACAAAGGCCGAGGCCTTTTGGAGCAAGAAATATTCTAAGGTAGGAAGGAGAAGCTTGAGATCAGGAGAGCACAACTTTCGTTGATTCGGGCACTGGGGAAGAGATCTAGACCGTTCACACCACGTCTAGACACCCAGGAGAAATGCACATAGGTAAGTTAGGTCTAGGCCATCAGATCTAGTGCGGAGTGCCGATAGCCATCAGATCCAGGAGAAGCTGCACGCGGGTTAATCTCATGTATGTGCTAGGGAGAAGGCCCATCAAAGTCCCGAAAATATCAGGACTGTCCATCATTGGAAGGACACGTGGTGGAGATCCATGTATTTCGTGGAATCGGGTATCGAAAGGAAAAAGGGAGGAGTCTTTTGACTTTGCAACCCGCAAAGTCCCAAAAAAGATCAGGACCGTCCATTTATGGAGGAAAAGTGGTGAAGATCTGGAAACCATCAGGGTTTCAGAGCTTGGGAGTATAAGTGTGGAGAAGAGAAAGGATTTGTGATCACCGATATCGCAAAATAATTCCAACCGTTGGATCCAAGCCACGGGAGAACCGTTGGATCAGAACCTCCGTGTGGTATCACGTATTGGTAGTTCGGGGGTTGAAAGCATTTCTTTTTGATTGTAGAAGTCGTGAAGTGCCGAGCGCCGAGGGCTCGTGCGAACACGTGGCACATCCGTTAGGTGGGGACCGCGTGGTTGACAGGTGGCGTAACAACAAGCACCTAGAGAAAGGTTGGAAGCGGGTGTCAGGTGGTGGACACACGTCGCTTGGGAAGGAGTCAACCCATTGTTGACTTATTGCGTTTCAGGGATTCACAAAGGAAGAGCATGAGGGCTCAACACTCCAACTCGCGAAGTCGCGAGTTGCGAGTAGTGCTAGCGCTTAGCCCTAGCCTACGGTTATATGTAGAAGGCGCTAACAAGGAGGAGCCATACCCGTATCGCATATCGAGTATCGACTTTTGGAGAAAGAGGAGTCGAGGGTCTTCGACTCATGAAATCGCAAGTTGCAAAAGGAAATTGCACTAAGGCCAGGTTGTGGTCGCATGGAGATGTAAGGCTCGCGCCTGGTGTTAAGTTGTGCAGGGAGGGTTTTCATGAAGGACCTGTGGATTGGATTCGTGAGGTTCCAATAAGGATCCGAGGGAGCTGCTTCAGCCCGAGGAGAATTTAGAACGATCCGGTATGGATCTTGGGCTGAGGGTCAGGGGTCTGTGTCAGTTGTGGTATCAGAGCAGGACTTCGTCTGTATATTACAAGTGAAGGAGAGCATGTAGGAGACAGGTAAAAGGTGAATGTTGTTGCGGGACACATCAGTCAAATGGTACAGTCAGGTGGACCGTAGGAGATGCTGGAAGTGCTCTTAGTTGCAGAGTGACAGTAGTAGACTTGCCAAGAGGGCAGGTAGAAGGTAGAATATAGCTACTGAAGGCCATAAGTGTGGTCAAAGAGAGGACTGCCAACAGATGAAGAGCAAGGCTAATATGAATGAAGAGCTCACCAAGATAAGAGCGAGGATGGAGGAGCTTGCATTTCGAATGCAGCAGAGTGAATGAGCACGATGGGTGTATGAATGGCCCATCAGGACGAAAGTAAAGTGGCTAGTCAAGGAGTTGTTGGACCAAAGACAATGGAGACTGTTGAAAGGATGGTTGAGGTACACTAAAAGCCTCAAAGACATAGAGGAAGTGGTTCATGTGTGTGAACCAGAAGCTGGGAGAAATCTCAGTGATGATGAGGAGGAGATATCACTGGAAGATCTCGTGAACTGCCAGGTGGGCAGGGCTGAAATCCCATATTGCCAGGTGGGCAAGGGAGAGTAGATGAGATTGTCTGAAAGTCTCATGAACTTAGGGATGAGTTCGGATCAGTGAGAGGAGCTGGAGAAGGAAGATCAGAAGAGCATTTTGATGATTGGAGGGATAAAGATATTCCTGCCATATAGCCTAGTTGAGGCCAGAGTGTGTATTACCGATGTAACAACAACAGAAGAAGGACAGCCAATAGTGACTGTCAAAGAGGAAGAAATGGAGCAGACATCAAAATCTGCCCCAACAAAAGAAGAACACGGGGATAAGATACCCACTCCATGGGAGTTGGAGTTATAAATGCTGGAGGATTGGTTGAACCATCCAGAGCTAGTAGATGACTGCCATGAGCAGACAATCATGTAGATGCTAGTAGAGGAGAATCCTGAGGAATTGCTCAAAAATTTCAGCCAGGGTGCTGAATAGATGATGATGACTGCAATGCCGAGGCATGCATCAACAGGTGAAGGGAAATTCCAGTCTGAGGAGCAGCTGGAGGAAGCTGGAGATATGCCAACAGGAGAGCTGATAGTCAAACTGTCAGAAGAGGAAGCTGAGAAGAGACTCAGTGATGAAACTACAGAAGAGGAGTCTGCAGTAGAGTGGCCAGCTAGTGCCACAGAAGAGGAAAACAACATGGGAGATCATGATGATCTACCCATCGATAAGGAGGAAGTGCAGCCGAGGAGACTGCATAAAGGGAGCCAGCCACTGCAACAACTAGATGAGGTAATTGAGAAGATTAGAAGGTTGATGTCAAGGTCAGCAGCATAAACTGCCAGTGAGGAGAAGCTGAGCAGAGAAGAACCTGCCATAGAAGCAGGGCAGCAGATGCCGCAACAATAATGAAGCGATGGAGTGGATGGATAACTCTGAAGAACTGTTTGGATCCAGGTGGATTTCAACAACGATGCTGGGAATCTCATGAGCAGGAGCTCATGAATTTTTCACAGCAGAGGAGTATGATGCAGGAGCATCACTCCAAGCCAGCTACGCGCCAACCAGCTAACACATCAAAGCGCGCATTCAATGGAAGGAGAGAGGCGTAGCCCTCTCATTTTTCAAAATTTCAAAATTGTATTAAATGGTTGTAAGGCTGAAATCTAGATCTGATTTGGACTAGACAACCATTCAATGTAATTGAATGTAAATTAATGAGAGTTGGTGAGATGGAGGGAAGCACTCGAGGAGCCCCCTTTTGTAAAAAGATCCTTTGTATATGTAGGATTAGTCAGTAGAGTTGGAAAAGTAGGGAAGATAGGTTAGAGAAGAGAGAGCCGAGACTCTGTTGCAGTCCGAGATCGAACACATTGTAAAGAGGCATTTCATATTAATACAATCAGAGAAGTTTTTCCTGCATGTTATTTTGTGTATGTTGATGAATGTCTTTATGTGTTTATGATATGCTGTAGATGTATGTTAGATGTGCATTTGCAGGGATAGATAGATTTTTCTATCTGTGGGTTTACTGATTTCACATCTGGTTCTTTGAGGCTTCCTGCAAGAGGTTGCATGACATAACACTACGGGTTCTGTAAGCCAATGCATAGAGTGCACTTTTGAATTCTGTGGAATTTGGACAGAGTTGTGCCAAGAGGGAACACCAGAGGAAATATTAGACCCAGGGAGAAGCCTCAAGGTTGTTGAACACCTTGGAGGTAAGACTGTGTAGAGGAAGGCACAGAGAAAACAGAGTCACTGAGGATTCTGGAGAACTCTTCCAGGTGGGCATTGAGTTGATGCAAGTGTGCACAGAAGGAACTCTTGTTTGAGTTCAAAGAAAAGATAAGTGTCACAGAAGGAGACACTCATAGGGTTAATGAACACCCTGTAGGCTCAACAAAGCATGCTTGAGCAGGAAGTTTCCAGAGGGCACTTACATCCCTTCAAGGAGAGAAAGGGGCAGAGACCATTGAGGTCCGAGCAGTTGAAGCTCAAGGAGGACAAAGACCTGTGTAAGGAGTGCACCAGGACAACACTCAAGTGAAGTGTTGATAGACAACCATCTGAAGGCTCGTCAAGCACAAGGAGTGAGCACAGGAAGAATTTGTTTCAAGTCTGAAGCTCAGGAGGAGGAACGTCTCTTAGAATACAGGCGGGAGCCAAGGATACAGGCTTCATAGCAGAGACAAAGGCCGAGGCCTTTTGGAGCAAGACATATTCTAAGGTAGGAAGGAGAAGCATGAGATTAGGAGAGCACAACTGCCATTGATTTGAGCACTAGGGAAGAGATCTAGACCAGTCACACCATGTCTAGACACCCAGGAGAAACGCGCACATGTAAGTTAGGTCTGGGCCATCAGATCTAGTGTGGAGGGCTGATAGCCATCGGATCCGGGAGAAAATGCACACGGGTTAATATCGTGTATGTGCTGGGGAGAAGGCCCATCAAAGTCCCGAAAATATCAGGACTGTCCATCGTTGGAAGGACACGTGGCGGAGATCCACGTATTTTATGGAATTGGGTATCAAAAGGAAAAAGGTAGGATTCTTTCGACTTCGCAACCCGTGAAGTCCCAAAAAAGATCAGGACCATCCATTTGTGGAGGACAGGTGGCGAAGATCCAGAAACCATCGGGGTTTCAGAGCTTGAGAGTATAAGTGTGGAGAAGAGAAAGGATTCATGATCGCCGATATCATGAAATAATTCCAACCATTGGATCCAAGCCATGGGAGAACCGTTGGATCAGAACCTCTGCGTGGTATCGTGTATCGGGGGTTCAGGGGTTGAAAGCATTTATTTTCGATTACAGAAGTCATGAAGTGCCGAGCGTTGAGGGCTTGTGTGAACACGTGGCACATTTGTTAGGTGGGGACCACGTGGTTGATAGGTGGTGTAACAACAAGTGCCTAGAGAAAGGTTGGAAGCGGGTGACAGGCGGTGAAAACATGTCGGTTGGGAAGGAGTCAACCCATTGTTGACTTATCGCATTTCGAGGATTCACAAAGGAAGAGCACGAGGGCTCAAAACTCCAACTCGCGAAGTTGTGAGTTGCAAGTAGTGCTAGCGCTTATCCCTAGCCTACGGTTATATGTAGAAGGCGCTAACAAGGAGGAGCCATACCTGTATCACATCTCGGGTATCGACGTTTGGAGAAAGAGGAGTCGAGGGTCTTCGACTCACGAACTCGCGAGTTGCAAAAGGTGCTTGTGCTAAGGCCAGGTTGTGGTCACATGGAGATGTAAGGATCATGCCTGGTGTTAAGTTGCGCAGGGCGGGTTTTCATGAAGGACCTGTGGATCGGATTCGTGAGGTTCCAATAAGGATTCGAGGGAGCCACTTTGGCTCGAGGAGAATTTAGAACGATCCTGTGCGGATCTTGGCTCGAGGGTCGGGGGTCTGTGTCAGTTGTATGATACAGGAGAATCACTCCAAGCCATCTATGCGCCAGCTAGTCAGCACATCAAAGCGTGCATTCAATGGAAGGAGAGAGGCACAACCCTCTCATTTTTCAAAATTTGAAAATTGTATTAAATGGTTGTAAGGCTGAGATCTAGATTTGATTCAGACTAGACAACCATTCAATGTAATTGAATGTAAATTAATGAGAGTTGGTGAGATGGAGGGAAGTGCTCGAGGAGCCCCCTTTTGTAAAAATATCCTTTGTATCTGTAGGATTAGTCGGTAGAGTAAAAAAAGTAGGGCAGATAGGTTAGAGAATAGAGAGCTGAGACTCTGTTGCAGTCTGAGCTCGAACACATTGCAAAGAGGCATTTCATGTTAATACAATCAGAGTAGTTTTTCCTGCATGTTATTCTGTGTATATTGATGAATGTATTTATGTGTTTATGATATTCTCTAGATGTATGTTAGATGTGCATTTGAAAGGATAGATAGATTTTTCTATCTGTGGGTTTATTGATTTCACGTCTGGTTCTTTGAGGCTTCATGCAAGAGGTTGCATGACAGAACACTGCAGGTTCTGTAAGCCAGTGCATAGAGTGCACTTCTAAATTCTGCATTATTTGGACAGAGTTGTGCCAAGAGGGCACACCAGAGGAAATATTAGACCTAGGGAGAAGCCTCAAGGTTGCTGAACACCTTGGAGGTAAGACTGTGCAGAGGAAGGCACAGAGAAAACAGAGTCGTTGAGGATTCTGGAGAACTCTGCTAGGTGGGCATTGAGTTGATCCAAGTGTGCACAGAAGGAACTCTTGTTTGAGTTCATAGAAAAGATAAGTGTCACAGGAGGAGACACTCACAGGGTTACTGAACACCTTGCAGGCTCAACAAAGTGTGGTTGAGCAGGAAGTTTCCAGAGGGCACTTACATCCCTTCAAGGAGAGAAAGGGGCAGAGACCATTGAGGTCCGAGTAGTTGAAGCTCAAGGAGGAAAAAGACCTGTGCAAGGAGTGCACCAGGCCAACACTCAAGTGAAGTGTTGATAGACAGCCATCTGAAGGCTCGTCAAGCACAAGGAGTGAGTGCAGGAAGAGTTTTTTTCAAGTCTGAAGCTCAGGAGGAGGAACATCTCTTAGAATACAGGCGGGAGCCAAGGATACAGGCTTCACAGCAGAGACAAAGGCCGAGGCCTTTTGGAGAAAGGAATATTCTAAGGCAGGAAGGAGAAGCGTGAGCTCAGGAGAGCATGACTTCCATTGAATCAGGCACTGGGGAAGAGATATGGACCATTCACACCACGTCTAGACACCTAGGAGAAATGCGCATAGGTAAGTTAGGTCTGGGCCGTCAGATCTAGTTTGGAGGGTCAATAGCCATCGGATCCAGGAGAAGCTGCACACGAGTTAATCTCGTGTATGTGCTGGGTAGAAGTCTTGTCAAATTCCCAAAAAGATCAGGACTGTCCATTGTTGGAAGGACACATGGCAGAGATCCACGTATTTCATGGAATCGGGTATGGAAAGAAAAAAGGGAGGAGTCTTTCGACTTCGCAACTCACGAAGTCCCGAAAAATATCAGGACCATCCATTTGTGGAGGACAGGTGGCGAAGATCCGAAAACCATCGGGGATTTGGAGCTTGGGAGTATAAGTGTGGAGAAGAGCAAGGATTCGTGATCATCGATATTGTGAAATAATTCCAACCGTTGGATCCAAGCCACGGGAGAACCATTGGATCAGAACCTCCGTGTGTTATTGTGTATCGGGGGTTCGGGGGTTGAAAGCATTTATTTTTGATTGCAAAAGTCACGAAGTGACGAGCATCGAGGGCTCGTGTGAACACGTGGAACATCCTTTAGGTGGGGACTGCGTGGTTGACAGGTGGCGTAACAACAAGTGCCCAGAGAAAGGTTGGAAGTGGGTGACAGGTGGTGGACACATGTCACTTGGGAAGGAGTCAACCCATTGTTGATTTATCGCGTTTCAGGGATTCACAAAGGAAGAGCACAAGGGCTCAACACTCCAACTCGTGAAGTCGTGAGTTGTGAGTAGTTCTAGCGCTTAGCCCTAGCCTACTGTTATATGTAGAAGGTGCTAACAAGGAGGAGCCATACCTATATCGCATCTCGGGTATCGACGTTTGGAGAAAGAGGAGTTGAGGGTCTTCGACTCATGAAATCATGAGTTCTAAAGGCACTTGCGCTAAAGCCACTTTGTGGTCGCATGGAGATGTAAGGCTCGCACCTGGTGTTAAGTTGCACAGGGTGGATTTTCATGAAGGACATGTGGATCAGATTCGTGAGGTTCCAATAAGGATCCGAGGGAGCCGCTTCGGCTCGAGGAGAATTTAGAATGATCCTGTGCGGATCTTGGCTCGAGGGTCGGGGGTCTATATCACCATGTTTAGTAAGCCTCTACCACTCAATAACGACACTTATAGTAGCAGTAAGAAGGTACCGTGTCGCTAAAAAATGGGTTCGTACCTAAGGCATACAGATCACAGTCATAGGATAATGAAAATATGCGAAATGGAGTGACAACCTATCCTATATGTTGGTAAAAGAAAATACCTTCTAAAGTCATGAACGGGCGGTATGACACACTAGAAACTGCAAAAATCCTTGGACAAAACCACCAAAACCAACTCCTTCCATTGCACTATTAGTCCACTAGGTAAAAATTTAGCATAGACTATATAAAGTGGATACAAATTTTCTACTAATAGTAAAAATGAACAATTTTACCAAACCATTTGAGTTTTTCACTTTTAGACCATTTTGCCCACGATATTCAAGTGTTGATTGTGGGAGCTACGATCAATGGAATGGACAACCATCTAGACAAAGTAAGTTCCCTTCCTCTCCTCTTCATTTCTAGTGGTTTAAAATTCCAATTTAGTCCTCATTTTTTGATTTTTAGAGGGAACACCATATAAATTAGGGTGTATGTGAGCTATAGTTAATCGAGTTGCGTATATGGAGACATATACGTGGGAATATCAAAGCCTGCCTGCATATGTGTGGCCCTACACGTGACTATTAACATTACAACCCACGTACAAGTTTGTAAACAACGTTTTTAATGAATTTAACTCAAAAAATGACTTTCCTTTGGAAGGATGGTGCTTGAATGGAGAGAGAGGGAGCATAAGGAGGTAGATGCAGTAGTGGAAAGAGATGCAGGGGCCCAACTAACTCTAAAAAGATGTGGCCTTTATAAATTTTGGGCTCTCAAAGGAATGAGGGCTCAAGTGAGGTTACTCCAAATGCTAGTAAACTATTAGGATATGGAGATAGAAGCCTTCAATCTCGATGGGAAACCATTGAGGATTGAAGTATATGACATCTATTTTATCACAGGATTGTCTTGCCGGGGCGAGGTAGTAAATCTCAAATACTAGGGGGTTGGGGGTGGTATGAACATAGAGGATTACATTGCGACCCATTATGTTGTAGGAACATATAAAGTAGGGATCCAACTCACCATCAGGGCGATCGAGAACCTGAGTTTAAAGATCATCATACTTTTTCTTACATAGATCTGGGGGTCAGACTCGTTGCACCATGCATCAAGGCCACTCATGTTTTACGCAGTGGAATGTTTATGACACACGGTTTATGACTGGTGTACCTGACTACTGCTTAACATGAAGAGGCAACTAACAGATTGCAAACAAGGGAGAAAGAGAAACTTTGGGTTTGCATCCATCTTGTGTATTTTTTTCTTTGAGAGGGTTCTAGGCTTGAGCCCTAGAGTAGAGATCATTCCAAACGGACCGCGCGATCCAACCATGTCATGGTGGATCGATGTGATGAGGTGATTAGGAGGTGGTAGGGTGCCAACCCCCTACAATGATGCGTTCTTTTTCTGGTGGCATTGACAGGTTATAGCCATAGATGAATACCCCTATGCTGGGATCGACTACATAGAGGATCCAAATATGCCTTTTCCACTAGGCTCCACCTATGGTGATATAGGTATGAATTTTTTTATATATTTAATTTTTTGTTTTTTTTCGAAAAGAGTAAAAAAACACAAATATTTTTGTATGGTATCAAGTATTATTAATGGATTTGTCATGCAAATGTGGGTCTGCGAAGACCAGATGGATTCCCATGACATCGACAAAGGAACTGGGAAGATGATCATGTGGGAGGAGATGTGGAGAAAGAGCTACAAAATGTGTAGAGGAACCTGTCTCGATTGACACACATGATTCCTATGGTTCAGGTGGAGGATCTACCAGAGGATATGCAGTGGTAGGTGGTGGGTGTGCCCCGTGCATGGGTGAAAATATTCCGACGTCTCGCAAACACCGTGTTGTGCTATCATGATACGCATCTGGTGCCACATGCGTAGATTCCATGGCCATATATATACTTACCGTATATGTATTTTGAGGGTTTGAGCCCCATTTTGTACTATGACACCATATTTTTTGAAAAGATGAAATATACAAATTTTGGTCCTCATCTTTACTTATATATTTTACAATGTGTACATGCATGGATGTGTTTTATTTACTTTAGTTATGTGACAAATGCCAATCTAAAACATAATTAGCATATGCATCAGATACATAATTAGAACTTCTAGGTATGTGATTATAAGTAATAAAATCAAAGTATCATTCCAAAATTCATACCCGTAGGAATCGTTAGAGTAGAGTAGGGTCTCACACATGGTAACTACCGTTTAAATGACATACGACTAACTGGGAGTCTAGGAAAACCTATAAATACTTAACACCATGTGAAATAGCATCACACAAAAGCTCTATAACGACACTATACTAAGCGACATTATTCGTTGATGGATCCAGGTGAACACCACCTGAAGACACCAGTTGACCCTCAGGTGAGGAAATGACCCAAGCGCCGGAAGCCATGTTTCATGTATGATGACTGGCACCATCTGTGAATCCTAAGTAAAATGAAGAATCTGTTGACATTTGCCAACCAAGGGACAACCTAATAAGCAAGCCGATGACACAAAGAAAAATATATATATACACTAAGATACACTAGTATACAAAGAATCATGCTCAATCTTGAGGGCTCAAGTGTAATATATTTTAAGGTAGAGCCCATTTATGGGCTCATCCAACATATTCCCTTCATAATCCTCTAATTCATAGGATCCTTTTTCCAAAACACGTTGCATGATATAAGGGCCGTGCTACATGGGGTTGAACTTGCCTGCCCCCAACGGTTCTTTGGCTTGGTCATACAGGAGGACCATGTCACCCTTAGCATACTGCCAAGGATAGACATACCTATCATACTGAACCTTAACATGTTGTTTATTCGGTTCGATATCTTCAGAGGCATCTCGACACTTCTCATATAGATGCTCTAGGTGCACGAGGCATTCTTCAAGATAGGATGTGTCAGGTAGGAGCTCAACTGCCAGTTTGAGGGAAGGGATTTCACATTCAATTGGAAGGATTGAATCCACACCATGTACTAACTTAAAAGGAGAAAAACTGGTGGAAGTTCGATATGCCCAAAGAGTAGGGTAAAGCATTAGATTCCAATCAAATTTACTCTGGCTAAAAGTTTTTTGCAAGATGATCTTGAGAGATTTATTCACAGCCTCTACTTATCCATTTTCCTAGGGATAGTAAGGGGAAGAATGAATGTGCTTAAACCCTAGTTTTTATGCTAACTCCTTCATCATTTCATTTTGAAAGTGACTGCCATGATCAGTGACAATCTCCTTTGGGATTCTGAACCGGGCTATAATTTGGTTGAATACGTAGAATGCTGCAGTCTTACCATCGAATTTAATAGTTGGCATGGCCTCTGCCCATTTAGTGAATTAATCCATGACCATGATAATATGATGGTGCCCCCCAGCCAAAGCTGGGTTATGTTAGCACTAAGAGTCACCCTCATATTGCAAGAGGATAAGCCCAACACCCATCAAATAGGTTTGTAAATGTAGGTTTATGATAGAATGTCAAATGGACAAAACTCAGTGTTGGGTCTCCGTTTTGACACCCCTATTACCTTATCTTACATTCTATCTTGGTCAATTTTACCTCTGACATATGCATACGTTGTCTATTTCTTCCACAAACCTACCTTGTGACCTTATTCATATGCATAATGAGGTAACCCATGTTAAAAACATGATTTATTTGATTTCTTAATTAATTAGGACTAAATGATTGATTGTTTATGCTTATAATTACTTTGATTACTTTAAGCAGCTTCATGACAAGGCATCACCTCATTCGATACTCATCTTCGAGATTTGTCCGGTACTTCCGTTGGTTCGATACTGCAACATTCCAACTCTACGCTGATTCGGCACCAACTCTGGGCCTATTCTGGTACCACCTCTGTGCTGATCCAATACCAACTCTGTGCCTATTCCAGTACCACCTCTGCATTGATCCGGTACCAAGATTTGCTACTGTGTTTGTCTAGTACTAAACTCGCTTCTACAGGATTAACGTTTTGAATAGTACACTGGCGATGGATCCAAGAATTAGTTGGATGGAAGCATCTTTGGTTCATTTGAAGACCACGATAGACTTCATCACTCATGCACTTCGTGCCATGAGGATGAAGTCCATTCCTTTAGATACTCTATGTTCACTAATTGTAATATTTGTAAACATTTGATGATTATCTTCAGACTTTGATTGTAATGGTTGACCTTCTTTAAAAGGGATCCTGTGTAGATGATCGATAATAGAATAAAATATAGATAATGTACACTGTTATGCTGTGAAATCGAATGTTGAATTACTGATTCACTCGTTTAATTGAAGGAATATGAATGCTAGCTTTTGCAATTCATGGATGTGATTAAAGTGTTTATTTTGTAATTTCTTTAGAGCTACCTTGTTGGTTCGACAAGGGCCCATTGCCCCAACCAAGGTAAGTCTCCTTATATATGTTTATGTGTGGACATAAGTTAATTGTGTGAGTGTGCAAATAAAATAGTTGTGTATTGCAAATGATTCTGAGTGCATGAACTTTCCTAAGTACAACACAAATCTCTAAATAGATACCTGTTGATTTTGGATCAATGTGAATGAAAAATTATATATTAAACATAGAAGATGATTCTATTTTTGTTTCTGCATAGTGATATTAGTCAACAAAAGCTGGATAGATGTTTGGGATTGTTAGATAAGCAATTGTTATGGTTCTAAATTTGAAAGTCTTAATAATTGTGTTGTCCTCAATAGGTACAGAAACAATTAGATTTCATCTCTCACCCTTCATGCTTCAATAATGAAGTCTTTCAATCATATTGATTGTCTCATGTATTGAGGAAGGTTTGATTGGAATTGATTAGGTCATGTTTGGTTTCTTTTCAAGAGTAAATAGAGTGAATTGTCAATTGTTATGTGAATTCAATTTCTACATGAAGCAGGATCTCAGTTCATCTCTTTATTTCACGAGCCTATAATGAACATACTTTCTATCTAAGCAAGAACCTTTTCAACCGAGTGTTGGCTTGAGAGTTTTATTATGAGCTTTATCTTATAGTTTGAAGTTGTGTGAAGAATAGAGTTCAGATATTTCAAAAACAGAGTATTTTGTTATTAATTTTTTCTTGATTGAGCTATACACAACAAACATAGATAGGTTACCTATTTTCAACACATATAGTGTAACAAATATTTTGATTACGAATCCCAGATTGATATATAAATGAGTGCAATATACTAAACATATATTTACACCAACATTTTGGCACTGTTGCCGGGGAGTTGTAAACAGTAATAGGTAGCATTTTGAGATTGATTAGTTTGATGAGTTTGGATTGGATTTAAGGACAACCTAAGGGTAGAGAGAGGACGATAAGATGAGAGGTAAGAACCTACACATCCACTTTGGTGGGGTTGCTCCAAAGTCAGGTTGTCCTCTTACCCTTGGTAGTTAAAAGTTTGTGTTTTATTAGTATTAGAGTTTCTTCTTTTTATGAGTAGACGTAGGGATAGTAAAGGTAGATTTCTTGCCTCCAAAATTTAATAAAATTTAAAAAAAACAAACAACAAGAAACCCCCTCCCCCACACTAATTCAGCTAATTTCTGTGTAGGAACAATTCTCAGAGGAGAAATTTCAAAGGCAACAATTGAAACAGCAACCCAAAACACCAAATCTGAAGCTACTGTTTAGATTGAAAACATAGTACAACAAGCAAGAAGGGAAGCACTAGAGACCCAATCAGAAGGAAGAGTTGGAAAAGAGACAGAGGTAGTGGTAGAAGAGGTTTCATCTGCCATTGGGGAAACACACAAGGTATTGGAACAATTGGATATACCAAACAACCCACTGGTTGAACCATCACTTAGTGCGGAGACATCACCAACACCCTACAACGTGCTATTTGGAGATATGGAATATGAAGAGGGAAATGAAAACAATTAAACAAAGACATTTGGATTCCCGATACTAGACATCACCAAAGATGTTGCTATGAAGAATATTCCACTTTCATCACTACAATTCCATGGTATGTCAACATAAGGTCCCGATTCATTTTTGTTTGAATTTTATATACTATGTAGGAGTTATAATTACATTGATAATGCACAAAAACTAAAACTCTTTCCAGCCACACTTAAAGACTCAACATTAAGGTTGTTTATGAGCCTAGGAGAACACACTATCTTATCTTGGGATGGCATGAAGGAGACTTTCCTCCAGAAATATCAAGATTACTGTAGACCTAGGGATGCTAGGAATGACATATTTAAAATGCAGTAGTCTGAGGAGGAAAGTTTGGAATATTACCTAGAAAGATTCCTATATAACTATCAAAAGACAAAACAATTTGCCTTAGACACAACCACAGTTAGGACCATCTTCCTAAAAGGTGTAAGGGATGACTGTATCTAGGTACTAAACCTCATGAGTTCTAGAGATGTGTATTCGAAGTTGTTGGCATACATTGCAGAGTATTGTAAAAGGTACTCTTGCAGCCAAGCCAAAACAAGAAAAAGTGTAAGGGATCCTATAAACAAAATTACTAAACCCACACTAGGAGGTGTTACTAGGATATAATTGGGGAAGTTGCTAGAAAACTTCAAAAAAGACATCCTCAACACTATCAACACCCAATTTGATACCATTAAAATCAAAATAAAACAAGAAGAAGAAAATGCTACTTTAGCAATTTTCTGTCCTTGGTGTAGGAGAAGGCATCCTGAAAAGGAATGTCCCATTAATGTTATCAAAATCTATGGCCTCTATATAGAATATCACCCTACCAATGAGTTCCCTCCTTTACCTGGACTAAAATCCATTTTCAAAGGAGGGGGAGAACCTCAGGAAACATCATATCCCCCCAAGAGGGAATGGAGAAAGAAAAATCCTAATATGTTTGTAGATCCTACCACACAATATTCACAACAACAATGGGTACCTCCAATTCCTTACCCTCAATGGTCACCTCGAAAACCACAAATCTAGCCTTGGAAACAAGGATGGAGGGGGCCTGGATATGGGAATGTTACCTTTCATCCAACAACCTTTCCCACTTACCCACAATATCCTTCCAATATCTCTTAGTTGCTACTAGGATTTAATCCACCTGCTCTCCCTCCACCTCCACAGCTGCAACAACAAATTACATTGCCTATGAACCCAAATATACAACAACAAATGCAAGCTACACCTATCCCAAATCCTCCTCGTCCTACCCCTATTCCTGCACAACCCATTCCTAATCCAAACAATAGACCTACACAACCTGAACAAAATCTTGAAGTACAAAACTTCCCCACTTATGTGATAACTCTTGCTTCATTTAATGGAATTGAATTAAGATTAGGGAGGGTTTTGAATAAACCAAATCCTACTGTGGTTATTCAAGAAGAAGAACAAGTAGATAACCAAGAAGTTGAAGAAGAAGAACAAATGGATAACCAATCAGATGAAGAAAGAGACACCCCTGTACAATAGGAAATTCCTCCTCACATTCATCATCCATCATAAATACCTCAGAAAACTAATCCTCCCCCTTATCCATAAATGTTACTTGTGAAGAAATCTAAGGTACCTCTAGGGCATAATCTAGAAACTGAACTTAGAAACATATGTGTCAAGATTCCCCTACTTCAAGCCATCAAGGACATTCCTATTTATGCTAATATTGTAAGGGATATTTGCATTAAAAGTCCAGGGAGGAAGAGGAAGGAGCCTCCTATTATGCAGGTGGTTGGACAATTATCAGAATTTATATCAGAAATGCCATCTAAATATAATGATCCAGGAAATCCAGTGGTGACCATAGAGATTAATGGTGTTTCTTTTCCAAACACACTTATTGATATAGGGGAAAAGATAAATGTTATGCCAGTTGACACCATCAAAATGATGCAACTAAATCACCTAAGACCAACATGGACTTTGCTAGAATTAGCAGACAAATCAGTTATCAGTCTAGTAGGAAGTCTAAATGATGTAACAATCACTTTGGCCTCTTGGGAGTACTCTGTGGATTTCTTGGTGATTCATCCTAAATCCTCCAAAATAGGACATCTAGTGGTGCTTGGCCGACCTTGGTTGGCCACTGCTAATGCATTTATTAGTTGTTAGTCTAGAGAGATGACAATATCCAATGGGAGCCAAAGTAAAAATCATTATCTTTCCTCCTACCCAACCAACCACTAAAGTTCCTTTCTGGTTGGAGAATACCCATGGGGAGGATGACCTTACTCAACCCTTGTTAACACTCGAACAAGTAAAAGGAGTTCAAGAGAAAACTGAAGAACATATCTTAAGCCTGTTTTTGGATGATACCGAATGCATTGAATACCCTTAATCTTTTCCAGAATATACACATATCTTCATCTCTGAATTTTAGGAAATATGTCACCCCTCCTCCTCTACAGTGTCCACCATTTCACAAATAGATGAAGGGAAAGAATCAGCTGTCCAGGCTGTTGAAATTAGTCCTGGAAAATCCTTTTATATCAATGCTAGCTTAGAAATAGATCGACAACAAAAATTGATTCAAATGATTCAAGGACAATCTGGTGCTTTTGCATTGGATTACTCCGACTCGAAAGGGATTCACCCAGACACTTGTATGCATCATATTTACACCAATGACCAAATAAGACCTATTAGGCAACCCCAAAGAAGAATGAATCCAGCCTTAAAAGAGATAGTGAAAGAAGAACTCCAAAAAATTCTGCATGCCAATTTTATTTACACTATTTCAGATAGCAAGTGGGTATCCCCATTAGTTATTTTCCCTAAGAAAAATGGTAAATGGAGGATTTGTGTGGACTTTCAAGAATTGAAAAAGGCTACCTATAGGGATTACTTTCCTTTTCCTTTCATAGACCAACTCTTGGACACTTTGTCCGGGAAGAGGTATTTTTCTTTCTTGGATGGGTTTAGTGGTTACAATCAGATCCAAATTTCACTAGAAGATCAAGAAAAAGCCACATTTACTTGCCCATGGGGTACCTATTCTTATAGGGTTCTTCCTTTTGGTTTGTGTAATGCCCCTGCCACCTTTAAAAGGGATGTCCTGGCCATTTTCTTTGATTTGAACCATGACTGTGTAGAATTCTACATGGATGACTTCACAGTATATGGGGATGATTTCCAGCAAGCATTGGACAATTTGGAGAAAGTATTGATCAGGTGTAAAGAGACCAACCTTTCCCTCAGTCATGAAAAATCTAGAATGATGCTCACTGAAGGAAGTTTTTTAGGTCATCACATCTCCGGTACTGGAATAAGGGTAGACCCTGCCAAGATTGACATCATTTCTGAAATCAAAATCCATATCTCACAGAAAAAAGTCAGAAGATTTTTAGGGCATGCTGGTTACTATAGGAGGTTCATTCAGAATTTTACAAACCTAGCTGCCGCACTGTTCAAACTGTTAGCAAAAGAGGCTGAATTTTGTTGGAATAAACAATGTCAGATTTCTTTTGAAATTTTAAAAACAAATCTTTCAATTTCCCCCATTTTAAGAGGACCAAACTGGTCTCTTCCTTTTCATATCTGCACGGATGCCTCAAATACAAATTTGGGGGTTGTTTTAGGACAAAGGGAAGGCTAGATTCCATATGCTATATACTTTGTCAGCAAAAATCTTTCACCTACTGAAGTAAATTACACTGTCATTGAAAAATAATTCTTGTCAGTAGTACATGCCATTAATAAGTTTAGACACTACGTAATAGGGTATGAATTTTTTGTACATACAGACCACTCAACCATTAGATTTTTGATGACCAAACCTATTACAAATGCTAGAGTGACTAGATGGATGTTATTATTTCAAGAATTCAATATCACCATCATTGATAGACCCGAAAGAGATAATTTAGTTGTTGATTTCTTGTCTAGACTCATTCATACAGGTGATAATGCACCAGTAGATGACAATTTTCCTGATGAGAATCTATTTTCTATTTCTACTTACATTCCTTGGTATGTAGATGTAGTCAACTATCTTGTAACATGAAAGATACCTCAGAATCAATCCTCCTGATAAAAACAAAGAATTATCCAGCTGAGTGCCAATTACATGTGGCATGATGATTGTTTATACCAAACTGGGCATGATTTGGTGATTAGAAGGTGTGTCTGGGAGGATGAGATGCCTGACATCTTCAAAGCCTATCATGATGGTCCATGTGGAGACCATTTTTCTGATAAAAGAAAAAAATACAAGATATTACAATCCGACTACTATTGGCCAACCTTTTTCAAGGATGCAAAGAAGTATGTGGCCAACTGTGATGATTTTCATAGGATGGGAAAACCTACTGCAGTTGATGAGATGCCTCTCCAAGATTAGGTAGTAATTGAACCTTTTGAGAAATGGTCTTTAGATTTTGTATGACCCATTAACCCTATGTCTTGAAGGAAGAAGTATATCCTGGTCTGCACATATTATGTGACCAAATGGGTGGAAGATAAAGCTTTATATTCTGCTAGTGAACAATCTGTTGTAGATTTTCTTTTTGAAGAAATCTTTACTCACTTTGGTGTGCCTTGAGAAATAGTAACTGACCAAGGAACCCAATTCACCTCCAATTTGGTCAAAGCTATTACTGAACAATATAAAATTAAACATAGAAAATCTTCACCTTATCACCCTCAAGCAAATGGGTAGGTGGAATCAACTAACAAGGTGATAGAAGTTATTCTTACCAAGATTGTTTAGCTACATCATAAAGACTGGGTTGATAGGTTGCATGAAGCCTTATGGGCCTCTAGAACATCTTGGAGAAACACAACGGGCCATACACCTTACGAGTTGGTATATGGGAAGCATGTGCTTCTTCCCATAGAATTCCAAGTGAAAACCTTCAGGACTTCCATGCAATTAAGGATGGATTTGGATGAAGCTCAAAAACAGAGGCTATTGCATTTTAATGAGATTGATGAGATCAGACAAGATGCTCTTCAAAGGACCACCCTTATACAAGAAAATAAGACTAAATGGCATGATAAGTACATCAAGAAAAAGTCTTTTCAGTCAGGTGATTGGGCCCTACTGTATGATAGTAGGTTCAATAATTTTAAAGGTAAATTATCTACTGTATGGTTGGGACCCTATGAAGTTGATACAGTTTACAACAATGGTCCAGTTAAGATAAAGGCTATTCATGAGAATTAGACCTCCTTTGTCGTGAATGGACATCGATTGAAGGTTTATCATAAGCCCCTGTCCAAAGAGGATTTTATCAGACATGTTCTTCAAAATTATGAAATGCAATTGGTAAGCAAGGGGAATTCTCCTCCTGCTGATCCACCACAGTAAGTTTGTTGTGTAAATTAATTTGGCTCTGTACATATCTGTTCTCATGTAGATAAATGAATAAGGAGGACATCTTCCAGATGTAGGTTCATTAATTTGGTGTTACTAACAAAAAAAAAAGTTGATTGTGTTCTCATGTAGATAAATGAATAAGGAGGACATCTTCCAGATGTAGGTTTATCCCTTTATCTAGCCTTGGTAGATCAGTTATGGAAAAGGAGATAAATGGAGTTTTCTTTAAGTTTTTCAGACTCATAAAAATTGAAAACACCGGCGAGCAGGAACTGGCCTGGGCTCAAGAAAAATCTGTGGGATAGTAGATGGAGTTTTCTTTAAGTTTTTCAGACTCGTAAAAATTGAAAACACCGGTGAGCAGGAACTGGCTCGGGCTCAAGAAAAATACGCTGAACAGTAGATGGATTTTTCTTTAAGTTTTTCAGACTCCTAAAAATTGAAAACACTGGCGAGTAGGAATTGGCCCAGGCTCGAGAAAATCCCATGGGACAGTAGATGGATTTTTCTTTAACTTTTTCAGACACATAAAAATTGAAGACATTGACGAGCATTAACTAATCTGGGCTCAAGAAAAATCCACAAAATAGTAGTAGTTAGGGTTATTTTTATAATAAAATAGAAGTGGAAACATGAGTAGTGATCATCTTGGTTCCAAAACAAGGAGGATTCTGAATCTCAACAAGAGGTTGTCCAACTACATAGTACCTTCTTGTTATAGAGCTTGGAGCCCAGTCATTGAATTCTTTTGCCTCATTTTCTGACACTTCCGCTGCAATTTCAAAGATTTTGTACCATGTTTTGTTTGTTGTTTTACCTACACGGTGCTTCAGTAAAATAAAATCACATGTTCTCTTCCATAGCAATAGAAAATGCCAACAATTTCTACAAAATGTAGCCTACAAAGTTCCAGTCTACTGAATAGGTGACCAGGTACCTTATCCAATTCTCATTGAGTACCAGAATACAATTTTGTGGTGATCCGGTACTGGATAAAATCTCTGTGTTTTTCTAGTACTGCAACAATGTTCAACTCTGTGCTCATTCGGTACTGAGGGAGAAGGCCTATGCTGTGCCAATACTACAACAATATTCATCTTTGTGTTCATCTAGTACTGGGAAAATCTCTGTGTTGTTCTGGTATTGCAACAATATTCACCCCTGTTTTCATCTAGTACTAAGGGAAAAGGTCTGTGTTGGTCCAGTACTACAACAATTTTCTGTAGTAGTCCAGTACTAAGCAGTGATCCAGTACTAAGCTGTGATCTGGTATTGGTGATGAAGTTTTGGTAATTCTTATTCTCTGCTCAAAGGTTTTTGCTTGATACAAATGTTTTAGGTAATAAGAGGTATAATCTCACTATTTTATCTTGTTTTATTAAAGAATCAGACTAATTATGTATTAAATGTGTGGTTACTCTCATGCATCCTCCTTTCCTCAATTATTGCATGTTCCCTACCATGAACTTCTGCAAATCCTCGTATACATTTCATCGTATAAAAATCATTCATATACACTCGAAGCTTTTGATGGGATGGTCATAATATGTTGAGAGTACGAGGTAATTGTACCTTTAACATGCCCAATTCCATTCTCAAACACTTTGGTCAAAAACTTCCGTTCATATGGTGAAGAAACATCATAGTGCCATGATCCAACATCGTGCCGTGTGAATGATTTATTTAAACCACATCTTAATGCATGTCAAACCATGATTCCTTTCCGATCACAATGATGTCAAACAGTTGCATACTTGTGAATTTCGGTCACACTGACCACATCTCCTGTAATCATTGCCCAACATTACCGTGAACATGATCTGATGCAAACCTCCGTACTATCCTTTAAGTTATTCATGGATACACATTATCTTACCTTGCCATCATTACCATGGATTTGACCATTGTAATCCGAATTCTAACTTATAAATGCTCCTCTGGAAGGATTCACCATCCAGATGAGTGTTATTTACCCATTTTTTTTCATACGATCTCCATTCACACTGTGCTTTGTCCCTTCATAATGTTTTCATACTCTAACACATGCTGCTCTATTCCAGTACTAAACCCTCGTTCTTTGCTCTGTTTCCTCATACGTTGTGAGAATTGCTTTTAAGTCGGCATGGGGGTTGATAGACATGAACCAGTGTTTCAATTATACAGGGAGACGCAGGAATACCAAGCTTGTAGAGAGAAATTTGAGCGGGTCGGCTGGGTTATGTTTTTGGAAAAATTCAAAGGCTATCATGAGGGGGTATTTCTTGCTTTTTCTCAGACCTATGACATCGAGAGTGTCCAGTTTGGGGATATGAGATTAAAAATTACAGAGGCCACCATAGCAGAAGCTACATGCTTTCCTTCCTCTAGAGAGAAATATTTTAAGGGGGTGATCGTTGACATAATTTTTTGTCAGAAGTTTCTAAAGCCGGAATATCAGGATCCTGATTGGACCAAAGGTATTCCCTGGAGTTGTATTAAGGAAGAGTACTGGACAATGCTCACCAACCTATAGAGGTTTCTCACTTGCGAAGGAAGGTATGTCGTGACCTTCTTATACCATTTAAAACTTTTGTCACATTTTGAAGGAGGGACACAAATTGACTTTCCTGATTTCCTCTTGATGAGTCTAAACAAAATGGTGAGAGGAGTTAAATCAACATCTAAGAAACCCGAAACTAGTATCCATAACCATGGCTTAATGAAATTATTGGTTGTCCATGCATTGAGAAAACAAGGTAGTAGTTGGAAACAACTCCTTCAACAAATTTTTTCTCAAGGAGTCTCTAAATATATAGAAGAACAGGAAACATAAGCATGTAGTGAAGGGTCCAGTAGAAAGACAAGGGAAAGGAATGGCAAAGGGAAAAAATTATGGGATGAAGAAGCCGCTATTACACCTAGTTCATCCCAACCTGTTGATAGATTGGACAAGGATAAGTCTGTTATGATAGAGGATCCCACTGCATCCAAGAAAAACAGGACCTCCCAGTATCAGAAACCAAGTGCAGCCCTGATCCCTAAAACTAAATTACCATGCAATAAGAGGAAACAAAGAAAGAACTCTGGGAAAGGTGAACTCTCAGATAGTGCTCCTGAGGCAACTATTGAATTATCACCGGAGCTAGTTAGCAAGTTAGAGGGGACCCATGAAATAAATATTTGAAGAAGGAGGAAGTTTCAAAAGAAGGATGTGCCAGAAGAACAAATATGAGAGGAGCCTACTACATCTAGGAAGGAGAGGTCCTCCCAATCTAAGGAACCAAGTCCAGCCTCGATCCCTAAAATTCAATTGCCATGAAGTGAGAGGAGAAAAAGGAAGAAATATGGTCAAAATGAACTTTCATATGGTGCCCCTGAGGCAACTAGTGAGTTTCCTCAAGATCCAGTTGGCAACTATTGAGTTTCCTCAAGAGCTGGTTAGTTAGTTGGAGAAGACTCCCGGGGTGAAAGTTGGAAGTAGGGGGAAGATTAAAAAGAGGAATGTACAGAAAGAGAAGAATTCCATACCTGCACTTCAGTCATCTAGAGTGAAAATGAGGAGTGTTCAACAAGAACAAACTCCAGAACCTACACCTCAGTCCTCTAAGGTGAAAACAAAATCTGTACAGGAGAAACAGGTCCCAATACCTACATCTGCTACTAAAACAAAGAAGAGAAAGTTGTTTGAAGAAACTTCCACTCCTGTCAGTAAACCTGATGAAGCCTCACATCCTGTACGAAGTACTATAATAAGCATGGCTAAACAAATAATAGTTCCACATGTGCCTTCTTTTCCAGAGGAGCCTATTGATATTCTGACTTCTCCAGAGAAGGAAAGTACCTATGAAGCAATGATTAGTGAGACCGAGGGGTTAGTAACAAATACCTTAAGAGGTTTACGGAAGGAGGTGGAAGCCCGAGGGGAGGTAACTGAGAAAGCAACCATATCTGATCCTGTCAGTTCCTTGAGAAAGCAACAATTGGTATTGAAGGTTGGCAAACTTACAAAAAATAATAAGAAGTTAAAATAAGCGGTTACAGAGTATCAAGTTTTGGATATGCACATTAAGGCACATAATGCACAATTGAAAGAATATAATTGAAGGTTACAAGATGCACAAGAAGAAGTCTCTGCTAAGCTTAACAAAGTTCTGCTTTTGATCTAGTACACCAGGGTGATTAAGAAGGAGCTTAGGAGTGAGGCCTCTGGTTTCAATATTCTACAACTAGACAAATGATGTTCAGACAAGATGGAAGATAGTTTCAGTTTTGAAAAATTTTGAGTACCAGTTTCGACATTTTTGCATGAGGACATGCAATGAATTAAGCATGGGGGAAATGTTGGGTCTCCATTTTGACACTCCTATTACCTTACCTTACCTTATATCTTGGTCAATTTTACCTCTGACATATGCATACATTGTCTATTTCTTCCACAAACCTACCTCGTGACCTTATTCATATGCATAATGAGGTAACCCATGTTAAAAACATGATTTGTTTGATTTCTTAATTAATTCAGACTAAATGATTGATTGTTTATGCTTCTAATTACTTTGATTACTTTAAGCAGCTTCATGACAAGGCATCGCCTCATCCGATACTCATCTTTGGGATTCATCCAGTACTTCCATTGGTCCAGTACTGCAACATTCCAACTCTGTACTGATCTGATACCAACTTTGTGCCTATTCCGATACCACCTCTACGCTGATCCGGTACCAAATTTGCGCCTATTCCAGTACCACCACTGCGCTGATACGGTACCAAGATTTGTTACTGTGCTAGTCCGGTACTAAACCCACTTCTACAAGATTAACATTTTGAATGAGTGCACTGGCGATGGCTCCAAGAATTAGTTGGATGGAAGCATCCTTGGTTCATTTGAATACCACGATAAAATTCATCACTCATGAACTTCGTGCCATGAGGATGAAGTCCATTCCTTCATATACGCTATGTTCACCAATTGTAATATTTTGTGAACATTTGATGATTATCTTCAGACTTTGATTGTAACGGCTGACCTTCTTTAAAAGGGATGATGTTTAGATGATTGATAATATAATATAATATATATAATGTACACTGTTATGCTAGGGAATTGAATGTTGAACTACTGATTCACTTGTTTAATTGAAGGAATAGGAATGCTAGCTTTTGAAATTCATGGATGTGAGTGAAGCGTTTATTCTGTAATTTCTTTAGAGCTACCTTGTTGGTTTGTCAAGGTCCCACTGCCCCAACTAAGGTAAGTCTCCCTATATATGTTTATGTGTGGACATAAGTTAATTGTGTGAGTGTGAAAATAAAATAGTTGGGTATTGCAAATGATTATGAGTGCATGGACTTTCCTAAGTACAACACAAATCTCTAAATATATACATGTTAATTTTGGATCAATGTGAGTGAACAATTATATATTAAGCATAGTATATGATTCTATTTCCATTTCTGCAAAGTGATATTTAGTCGACAAAAGCTGGATATATGTTTGGGATTGTTAGATAAGTAATTGTTATGGTTCTGAATTTGAAAGTCTTAATAATTGTGTTGTCCTTAGTAGGTATAGGAACAATTAGACTTCATCTCTCACCCTTCATGCTTCAGTAATGAATTCTTTCAATCATATTGAATTGTCAATTGTTATGTGAATTCAATTGCTACAGGAAGTAGGATCTCAGTTCATCTCTTTATTTCATGAACCTATAATGAACAGACTTTCTATTTGAGCAAGAACCTTTTCAATTGAGTGTTTTCTTGAGAGTTTTACTATGATCTTTATCTTCTAGTTTGAAGTTCTGTGAAGAATAATGTTAAGATATTTCAAAAACAAAGTATTTTGTTATTAATTGTTTCTTGATTGATCTATATACAACAGACATAGATAGGTTACCTATTTTCAGCACATATAGTGTAACAACTATTTTGATTATGAGTCCCGAATTGATATATAAATGAGTGAAATATACTAAACATATATTTACACCAACACTCAGCATAGCAATGTTCCAACACAGAAAATCTAGGCTAGTATGCATAAGCAAATGAGGTTTTGGTTAATTTTAGCCAGTGGTTTAAGAATAAATGTGAGTATATAGAAGACTTGGTGTGGAAGATGAATCGGTCTTCTATAAGCATGCCTACTAGCAACTAGGTGAAGAAAAACTCAGTCACAAGAACCTCTTGAACTAAATTTAAAACACTAAAAACATTTACAAAAACATCATAATCAAACATCCATTATAACACATTTATAACATCTCATAAGGATCATCCAATAATGACCATTTAGAGTAAGAAGAAAAAACATAATTAAAAGAGGCGGACTTCTATTAATAAAAATATCTCAGATCTCATACATAACCAGAGTATGGCTCTGTTTAGTCAAAATATTACAATAGGGAGCTCTGCTCAACCATTTGAACCTCAACATAACATTCTCCTGATCTATTTATAGTATAAACAATAAACAACAGATTGAGATGTGAGTTGGCCTTTCTAACATAGGATTCTCCACAAAAAACTACTAATCTAACATCTGTACAAGTGGAACTAACAAACTGCTAGAAACATGGAGCATGTTGGCAACAACTCTAACAAGATAATTATGACATGATTTGTTGTTTCTTCGGCGCATCTCCACCAGTGCCATGTGTCCTCCAAGACTTTGTGCTGAGCTCCATCTGCCACCTCGTGATCATTGATTCCCTCCAAATCATCAAGGCTAAGAAGAGGCAACGAATTCAAAACTATTGACTGTAACAAGCAGTTCGTAGAAAATATTCGTAGTGAAACTGGTAGTAGATTCTGTAGCGCCCGCTTATGTAAAATTGTTCTGTAGCAGATTCCGTAGTGCATTCGGTAGCAGATTCCATAGTGCCCACCTATGAAAAACTATTCTGCAACAAATTTTTGTAGCGAACTACCACTTTATATCTGGCTAGGTGATTCTACTGTGCTTTCCATAGCGAATCTACAATCCTATCTGTGTGGATGATTCCGTAGCGCTAGGCGCTACGAAACGTTGTGTGTTTTTTTGTGTCATGAAATGAACCTAAAAAAACCCAAAAAGTATTAGTAGAAGGATTATAAGACTGTAGATGCCTCCAGTAGGTGAAATTATCGCACTTCCCTTAAAAATTTAAGATGAAAAAGCTAACCATCATAAAAATGGGGTTTTTCATCTCCTCCATTTCATCTTCTTAATTTGGCACTTATCCTTATTGTAGTAGCACTTCTCTCTATTGCAGGAGAACTTCTCTCTGTTGTAGGAGCACTTCTCTCTGTTGCAGCTTTGTGTTGGCACAGGGGCAGACCCAGGGTTCAACACTACAACAACGCACCAACAAAACCCTAACTGTCAGCCCTTTCGGCAACACCTGCAAAGCAGATGAAGTCTCACCCGAGGTAGAGGCAGGGGTGGTTGCAGGACTCGGATGTATGCAACCTTAGTTGGGACAGCGATATGTGATTACGACACCTTAACATAGCACTTATCAATTATATTTCACAGTATTCACTTCGCATAGAAAACCCTAATTACAGAGCAACGTAGTATTCAACCAGATCTAGCATATAGACGCACTTAGCATAAGGGAACATATCAAATCTAGCATGCATTCACATTACTAAGCACTAAGCTATTATATCAAATGCATCTAAACATACATCATTGCATTAATCATATGAAGAATAAACAATCAAAATGCACAAAGAAACCATAACACAACATATATGTGGTTCACCCCCAGCCTGGGGCTACGTCCACCAACTCTTCTTCTCTTCTATTATCTTCTGTAAATCAGCTACATGCATAGAGCCTCAACATCCTACTGCACATAGGACAGGAGATCCATGCACACTTCTCTAGATCCTCCTTCCTTGAGCTAGGTCATTGCACAAAGCCTTTACACAGTCTCTTACAATCACTTGCACTTAGCTCTGCAAGTTCTCTACATAGCATGCACAAAGCATTTACAATCTATACTTAGCACTTAGCACGGTACCAAAAACCCTTTTTCCTTCTTTCTTACATCGCCTAGACTTCTATTATACATTACAAAAAGGGCCTAAGCATGGGTAAACCCATGGGACGACATCCCCATACCCGTTACATATGCCCAAAACCCAAAAATCCCTAAAAATGGGCCGAGATCCTGTGATCTCCACTTCGACTTGCGCTCCGTCTTCAACAGCCTTTCGAAGTCCCAAAAATAGGTCAAACATGACCAAGGATCCTCAAAACTTAGCCAAGGGCCAATAGGCCCCCAACACTCACCAATGACTCATCTCGAGTCACTCTGATCTAAGTATCTTTGCTTCAAAATCCTTGATCTTGGCTCAAGCTGCTTCAACCTATTGCTGCGCCAAGGCCTCCTTCTCAGTGAAATCTTGGATAACTACTTCGTTGATAGGTCCCTCTAAGCACTGTTCAACTACAGTGATGACTTGCTCCAGTTCTACTCCGTGGCCTTTAATCTCTGTGAACAGTTGGCAAGCCTCATCCTGTATTGGTTGGAGCCTCTAAGTCACTTCCATGAATTTTCTCTGAATGGTGTGGACCTGCTGTTGAGCAGTGCACTATTCTTGGGATCACTTCATCCTCTTGACTGCTGACAGGGGCTTCAACTGTGCCTGTACCATTTCTTCTTGCTGCTTTGCCTCCTAGAGATGTGACTCCAGTGCCTTCAATTCAGGATCCTCAGTGAGTCTCTCATAAGTCTGGGCACTGCAATCACTTAGATGTTTACATTCCATGGTGAGGGCCTTGAGTCTCTCAACTACACTTTGAGCAGTTGCTTCTCTTTGATATCGCACATCTTGTGAAGTGCTGCGTGTTGTTCATAGCTCCAGATCTACAATTCTCTGTTGAAGCTGCTGGATAGCTTCTGCAAGCTGCACTACTTGATGCTCTACTGGTTCATCCTCTTTCTGCTCTAAGCTTGTCACAGAGTGAAGTGCTCTACTGAATGCTTCTTTGAATCCGAGATTCTCTGTGAGCAACTTCTCTTTCTCTTGCTAGATCTGTGCTTTCTCCTCTTCAAACTTGGTTAGGAGAGAAACCTTCTCCTGCTACGCAACTCTGCGTTGCTCTATGACTACTGCATGTACTTTATTTAGGGACTCTGTGGCCTGTTCTGTTTCTTCCTGTGCGTGATGAAGGCGAGCTTCAGTCGCATTAGCTAGTCTACGGTTGGGTAGGCTCATCTCCCAACTCTGGTGCTTCTGATGGTGGGGTCGCAGTGGATATGGCTGTTACACATTATTTTCATCATCCCTATGACTGTTAATGATGTAAAACTATCTATTGCCTTCAGAGGGGTCAGTGGCCCGAGTTCCCTAAGAGAGAAGGGAGAAGAACTTATCCTGAGAAAAGAAGTTGCATTTTCCTTTGTAAAAGCCCTGTAAAAAAGGAAGTTCGCAGGTTTCTATATAGGCAGGGTGTGAGAATTCCTGATTCTCGCAGGTTGCACCATAGCTGGGTTGCAAGAGGTTTGCAGGTTGCTCTATAGGCAGGGTGCGAGAATGCCTACACATGGGAAAAACAAGCGTTTTCTCGAATCTTCTAGAAGGAGAAACTTCTATGGTGAGGTGGCATCCGAATGGTTTGGATCTTACTCGCTTTCATGATTTAGTGGG